>VUQH01054842.1:0-45269 GCA_015106775.1 Etroplus canarensis | reverse complement strand
CACAATCCGCTGTACCATTTGCAGATGCCAACTAAAGCTCTATCATGCAAAAGGGAAGCCATATTCGAACATGGTCCAGAAGCGCTGTCATGTCATGTGGGCCAAGACTCATTTGAAATGGACTGTTTCAAAGTGGGAAAGTGTTCTGTGGTCAGACGAGTCCAAATTTGACATTCTTGTTGGTAATCTCTGACGTCACGTATTCCGGGCTAAAGAGGTGGGAGACTTTCCAGCATGCCATCAGCATTCAGTTCAAAAGCCAGCATCTCTGATGGTATGGGGGTGCATAAGTGCATACGGTATGAGCAGCTTGCATGTGTTGGAAGGAACTATGAATGCTGAAAGGTATATAAAGGTTTTAGAGCAACATATGTCCCCCTTCAGACGACGTCTATTTCAGGGAAGGCCTTGTGTATTTGAGCAGGACAATGCAAAACCACATACTGCAGCTATTACAACAGCATGGCTTCATCGGAGAACAGTCGAGGTGCAGAATTGGCCCGCCTGCTGTCCAGATCTTTCACCTATAGAGAACATTTGGTGCATCATTAAACAAAAACTAAGTCAACCACCCTCTCTTCAGCAGCTGGAAACCTATGTCAGGCAAGAATGGGACCGAATTCCAACACCAAAACTCCAGAAACTCATAACCTTGATTCCCGGACAGCTTCAAACTGTTTTGAATATAAGAGGCGATGCTACACCATGGTAAACAGTCCTCTGTCCCAACTATTTTGAGACCTGAAGCAAGCATCAAATTTGAAATGAACTCATTTTGTGCATAAAATTGTAATATTTCTCAGTTTGAATATTTGTTATTTAATTTATGCTCTGTTGTGAATAAAATATTGGCTCATGGGATTTGAAAGTCTTTTAGTTTTCATTTTTTTCAAATTTAAAGAATGTCCTAACTCTTCTGGAATTTGGGTTGTACAGCCCATGACTTATTGCTGAATTTCCCAACATTTACACACAGTTCTTTTGAATTTGAGGTATAATTTTCAGTAACTAAAAATATTTACCAGTAGTTACATTAGAACAACCAGCCATCTATCCAGCCATCCATCCACCCATCTTTTTCTGCTTATCCAATTCAGGGTTGCAGGGGGACTCGAGCCTATCCCAGCTGCCATATTGCAGGGCTTACATAGAGAGACAGACAACCATTTCTGCTCACATTCACACCTACTGCCAATTTAGAATCACCAATTACCCTAAACCCACACACCTCTTTGAAATGCAGGAGGAAGCTGGGGTATCAGGAGAGAACCTGGTTCTCCTAGTTAATTAAAAAATACTTGCCACTTTCTTTAAAACTGCCAGTTTTACTATTGTTTTGTTGTACCTATATTTGAAGTGTCAAGCTGAACGAGCAAGTAATCACATAATTATAAGATAAGTGTTGGAAAATGACACCACTGTGAACTGTTTTTTGAAGTGCTGCTCTTCATATCGCTCTATTTTTAATTACTCTGTTTTTTTCACAGAATTTAGAAAACTGGCCATTGTAGGGATCAAACCTGTGACTTTGTGCTTACAAAAATCAAAACTTTTCTCCAACCTCTGAGCTTGGACCTGAGCTTTTTAGGAATTGTGGAACAAAGTTGGCATTCCTTGATGAGTAAAAGTACAAAGAACCATACAAGGAAAAAGTGATACCCATTCATGCAGGCCCAATTCATGTCTGTCAGCAAACTGGTAAACCAGCTGCATCGGAAGAGGAGACGGGTGAGCAGACGGAGCATGTAGTCACCGTCTGTGGATGCAGCAATGGGGACTGTTGGTGAAAGGATGCAGGGTTAGTAAGTTGTTAAAGCAAACAAGCAGACCCACCAGAGAGCTCATTGGTCAGGTTGGTGAGTGGACAGGATCAAGGTACCGCATAGTTTTTGGCTGGACTTAAGGGCCAGCGAGTGATGTGCCAGTGGTCCATGAGGGTGTTCTGGATGTTCACACTGGACAAACCAAGGAAGTTGTGGGTTTTGGCCTCAGAGGCCTGCAGTTCATAAATCCCCTATATCTGATGATGAAAGCTAAAGACCTCCAACAATGAAGAAGCAGAGTTAGCAGTACGGAAGAGAGATGTTCCAGCGATGATAAGCCCAGCTGACTTTCATAAACAATGTAGTTGTACTGATTCAATCATTCCATTGCCTAGATTCTGTTTAAAAGAAATTATAAATGAATAGTTGGATATAAAGGTTAAGCCCCATGCAGCCATTTATTGATTCATCAATCAGCACATCACTTAACTCACCATAAAGCTGTCTGTTTCATAATTAATTGATTCATAAAGCAAAAATGATGAAAAGATACTCTTGTTGTGGCCAATGCCTAATAAATTTGGCAGTAAAAGGCCAATATTATAATTTTGTAAAACACTCAACTTTGGATATTAACCCTCTCAGGTCAAAGTCTTCATTACATAGCAGTCAGAATATGTCATCCATCCATCCATCCATTTTCTGCCATGGGTTCTGGTTGCAGGGACAACAACCTAAGCAGAGATGTCCAGATCTTCCTCTCCCTTTTTATTAAACCCTCTTTCTCTGTGGCATTTGCTTGTTCTCCCTGTGCCTTTGTAGGTTCTGTCTTGGTACTCCAACTTCCTATCACAGTCCAAAGACATGCATATCAGATTAATCAGTGATTCTAAATTGGCCATGAGTATGTGTGCATGAATGATTGTCTGTCTTTCTCTGTGTTGCCCTATGCAAGACTGGCAACCTGTCCAGGCTGTACCCCACCTTTCACCCTATGACAGCTGGGATAGACTCCCACCCACTCACCCACCCCTGTGACCCTAAATTGGATAAGATCTGAACAGGATTAATGGATGGATTGACTGATTGATGTGCGCCCAATTCTAGGCAATCAGGAACTAAAGAAAATAATCATTCTAATATGCATCAAAAACACTTCACATTTTTGCTAAAAGACTCATGTTTGGCCCATAAAAAATATGGCTAAGGTAGGGTTAGATTAGGTTTACCACCTGTGATGACTTAGATTTCAGAACATTAAAGAACTGTGACTGAAATATGTACAGAGCTGGGTATTCTGGAGGCCTGGTCTGTACTGTGTTGTTCCTCAGGCTGTTTCTGAGCAGTTTTTGTGTTGCAGTAGGAAGCATTATAATGCTGAGAGAAGCTGCTGGAGAGTACCACTGCAAACAACATTTAGGTGCTGGTATGAGTTAAAGTAGCAGAATATGAATACCAGAACTGAAGTTTTCCCAACAGAACACTGCATTGTAACGAGGTGATCAGTGTTATGCACGTCAGCTTTTTGTGTCTGTTATTGTTTCCAGCAAATTGAATTAGGGGTTTCGTTCTTTTAATGTCTTTTCATATTGTCTTGTTTCTATTATGTCTTGTTTTGATGTCCTTCTACAAATGAACAAGTCGTTCAACCAATAAGCTTGTTCCTGTTGATATGTTGTTTGGGTTCTGCTAAGGATTTCTGTCTGTTAATGGTTATGTTAGCTATTTTCTTTTACTACTTCAAGTAAATCCTTATTTTAATATAGTGACTTTTATATAGATTGACTTTGCTTATTTTATTAAATTTTCCAGTTAATTTCTCCAATTAATCATAAAGCTGATGACTTGAGCTTTTTACGTTTTCCTGAGCAGCAGTGCAGCAAATCCTCATATTAAAGGGGGTGTTTAAATGATTAAATTCAATTAATTAATAACACTCCTTGCTCATTGTTTTAGCTCTGAATTGAATATTTTCAGATTTTGGACTGTTAATCAAAAGCTGTTTCCATAAATTGCTTCTTTTTTTTACAACAGAAACAGACTACGTGATAAGTTTTCACATAAATTAGTGCTGAAGTTTACAAGAAAACTTGTGTAATAAGTGTATTTGGCAAAACAGTCTACCAAAGCTGATTATGTCTCAATGCAGCAGGAAGATTTCATAACGGGAAAGAGTAAATTAAAGCATGAGCAGAGGTTATTACGGACCCGTTAGAGGAGTAGTTTTCGGCAAGTACAGCAAGTTCTGGGTCTTGTTGCCATAAGACTGCCTGTTGACTCAGACCTTGTCCTACCCCATTGACTCAAGTTTACTGTGTTGACATTCACTTGGCGCTGCTGAACTCCAATAGGTGACTAATGTCAAAACAGTTTCAAGAGTAATATAATGCTCTCCAGCATTGCTGGCAACCATCAGTAACAGCTGGGCAGAACAAGTGACAAGTCTCAGCTCTGCATTGTAATCCCTGAGCAGCACTTCACTGATTAATGACCCTCTCAAAGCCTCTGAGCTTGATTTCCATGGCTGATGAGAGCTGCATGAAGCTCTGGATGCTGGTCTGCACTGATAACAGAGAAGCAGAGTAGTAACAGTGCAGAAGAACCCTTTCCAGATCTACTTTAGACACATTTTACATGTTTGCAGCCTCATCAAGCCTGAATCCTTCGCCATTGATTATAATATAATGCTGTCATTATTATAATACTATCTTTATTCAAAAATGAATGTGCTGCTGAACACCAATCCATTTTCTTCTAATCCAGTTCAGGGTCTATAGGGCAGGAGCCTATCCTAGCTGTCATAGCGTGAGAGGCAAGGCATGCCCTGAACAGGTTGCCAGTCTATCAGACAGCTAACACAGAGAGACAGTCAACCATCCATGCCAATGTCCAATTGAGAATCACCAAGTATGAGCATGTCTTTGGACTGTGGAAGGAGGCCCGAGTGTGGACACTGACACAGGGAAGGACATGAAGGCTCCACATAGAAGGGCCCCAGTCTGCTTTGTACCCATGACCTTCTTGCTGTGAGGTGATGGTACTAACCACTGTACCACTGTGCTGTCCCAAAAGCTATAATGATCAGTTAACTGCCAGTAAACTGAAAATCGGTGACCATTTTGATCATTAATTGTTCAAGTAGTTTATGTAAATAACAATTTTCTCTAATGTAAATATTTGAGGGTCTTCTCTGATAGTAAACTGAATTTCTTTGGTCAAATTCAAATACATCACTTCACATTTTTGTTTTCTGCCGCTGAGCTGCTGGAGCTTCCTCGCTCTGGTCCAGAACAGTTACTGTTGGGGATGATGGTGTTAACAATTTACCATTAAAGGTAGGGTGACCAGGTGTCCTTCTTTCTAGTTAGAACTTCTCATCACATTTCATAAAAATTTGTGTAGCTCTGATTTACCTTTATAAAACTAGATCTAATCAGAATGCTGGGGATTCTCTCAAGATGTGGGACAGGGAGATAAGGAATAAAAATGCTCTGCAGTCCCACATAAAAAAGGACAACTGGTCACCCTACTTTGAGGTAAAATGTATAATACTTTATGGATTTATTACTCTGTATTTATATATATGAGATTGTTTTAAAATGTCAGCACATGAATCATGTGGCTCATTTATGTGCTTTCAGAGGAAAAAAAATGTAGCTGTACTATGGCTCAGAATTTGCTACAAAGACAATGAAAGGAGGATCCACTCTATGAGGCCTTGTTATGTTGTTTTTCTATTTAAATGTCCACACAAGCAGCTTTTTAATGACATGAGTGTTATTGTTTCACTCTCCCACATCTTCTTAGCAGTTTTAGGGAATTTAATGGTCTGGTTCCAAGGTCAGTGATCTGACCTCTAGGCGCCCACAGCCTAAATACTCATAGTTCAAGCACCCTCTTTCGGAGTTCCCTGCAGCTGACTGAGAGAAAGTTACCCAACCTTGGGATGACAGGACAGCTGGATGCCAGACCTGGTGGTGATGGAGAAGCAGCATCAGGAGGCTTGTTTTCCCCAGCTGTTGGAAAGGCTGATGGCTCACTGGTCACCATGCTGTGCAGTCCTGATCTCCAGAGATCAGCCCCCCCCTCAAAAAAAAGAAAAAACTCAGCATAATGGGAGAAAAAAAGAGAGTGGGGGCAGCCAGGTTTGCTCACACTAGGAACCCAGGCGGTGGAGACATAAACAAAGCAATCATAAGCTCTGGAGAGTGGAGCTTTGATCTACAGGCTGGTGAGGGTGCCGCATGGTACTACACATTACAGCATGTCATCTCACACCTCTGCAGACACCAACACCACCTCCTCAATGCCCCCCACCCATCAGTGCAAGCTGGTGGAGGATATTGCGGTATGAACATGTGCTTGTAACACTGCGCCTATTCATGCTGCCTGTCCATTCATCATCAGCATTTAGGGAATACAGGCAGGACTGTTTGGATTCTCAGCACAAGGCCGCTCCAAAATATGAAACCTGAGCCTCTCTGTTCAGTGAGAGTGTGGATGGACTAAGCATTAGTGCTCATGGCTGAGGATTTGGAGACCACAATTGTTCAGTGCAGCACTAAAGTATGATGGGATGATGGCTTTTCTTTAACCTACTTGAGTTTGACAATGTTCCTTTTTCAGAGGCTGATTTTGAACAGACTCTCTACGTATCTTTCAGGCAACTGTGTTGATCATGCACACAAAAGCTGTAATGTAACTGACTTTTTCAGTTTCATATTTTTATTGGTTATTTCCCAAAATACGTCAAGATTTTGCAAACAAGTTGAGGCAGAGTCAAAAGCTAGCCACAGCCACCACAGACTGAACTCAAGACAGTAGAAAAACTTAAGCAGAACAATTTCTTTTTGTCCATTGTTTATATTTTAATGGTGCAACAACACATAAGATCCAAGGCCCAATCCCCATCTCCACATTAACAGACTTTGAGGCACAAGTCTGCAAGCTCTTAGGGCTCTTCCAGTGCATGCTTACTCACAGACATTTTGAACCCTTTATGCACAGCTTCAGCCAAGTCCATATTTCTGGACACTCTGCTGAAGAGAATTATCCACAGTTAATAACACTGTGATGTCAAACATGGGGTCGCAAAGATGTTGGTGTGAATTGTCATTTAAAGTTTAATTTGGTGTAATGTGTAAATGAATTTATTTTGAAAGAATAAAAAAACAAATTAATGAGTAAAAACATATAAGCCAAAAGTATTGGGCCATCTACACATTACACGTACAGGAATTTTTATGACATCCCATTCTAAATCTATAGGCATTAATATAGAGTTGGTCCTACCTTTTGTCGCAGTAACAGCTTCCACTCTCCTGGGAAGTTTTTCTACAAGATTTTGGAAAGTATCTCTGGTATGGTTCATCCCAAAGGTGTTTGATGAGGCTGAGGTTAGGGCTCTGTGCAGGTCAGTCAAGTTCTTCCACACCAAACTCATCCAACCATGCTTTTATGGACCTTGTTTTGTGCACTGGTGCACAGTCATGCTTGAACAGAAAAGGGCCTTTCCCAGACTGTTTCCATAAAGCTGGAAGTATAGAATTGTTCCAAACATTTTGGTAAGTCAGATGTTACAGCTGGCACAGTGCAGTCAGGCAGGTTGTGTTCTCCTGGCATTTGCCAAACCCAGACTGATAATGAAGTGTGATTGGCAGTGCACTTTACACCACTCCATTAGAGCCTTGGCATTGTGCTTGGTGATGTAAGGCTTGCATGCAGCTGCTTGTCCAAGGAAACCCATGCCACGAAGCTCCGAGTGCACAGTTTTTGAGCTGATATCAAAGCCGGAGGAGGTTTGGAACAGACAACTTTTTCGCACCATGCATTTCAGCAGCCCTGATCTGGAACATTATTTGGTCTCCCATTTCATGGTTAAGTTACTGTGGTTCCTAAACACTTCCACTTTGCAATAATACCACTTTCAATTGTGGAATATCTAATAAATTGACTTGTTACCGTGGTGACATCCTATTACAGTACCATGTTCGAATTCAGTGAGCTCTTCAGAATGACTTGTTCTTCCACGAATGTTTTTATAGGCAAACTGCTTGCTAGCTGCTTGATTTTATACACTGGCAATGTGACTATATGAAACATCTGATTTCAATGATTAAAATGTGTGACTCAGTACTTTTGTCCATATAGTGTAGTCTTTTACCCTGACTTAGTTTGCATCTGCTGAGAAATCCTTATTTCCCATTTAATTCATTCACGTCCATAAGTTACTATCCTGTTCATCATCTTATTCCACATTAAAACCTTCTCATAACTGAGTGACTTGGACAGTCAACAATGACCAGATCTGGAAAGGAAAAATATCTCAAAGAAGATAGTTAGTAGCCTCTGTAGTCAAATAATAACTATGAATATCTTCCTAAAAGTGTCAGTCTGTCTTTTAAAGAGAAGCAAATCATGTATGTGTTGCTCAATTCAACACTTTTTTTGTTTTTACTGAAAATGAGTGACTCATCTACTGGCGTTTTGCACTCGTTTGAAGAAAATAAGTCTTCAATCAACACTGGACCTGGTGATTTGTCAGCATCAATTTCTTCTCAGGTTTAGTCCCTGGCAGCATTAATGGCTCTTGGCTTTCTCAACATTTGTTCACATGGTGTTTTTATGGAAGGAAACGTCTCCAAGAGCGGCCCTTCATTTCTCCACAGGCAAGCAGACCACAGACTTCCTGGAAAAGACTTGGTGGCCCATTTACAGAGCAAAGCCAGTGAGCCCAGTAAAGAGGCCAGATGAGATGTGCGACAGGCATTAGATGACCTCTAAACTCAAATAATTTATTAAATGCAACAAGTAGATGGTTTAAGTATCTCTTGTGCGTTTTGCTGTAAAATCAACAATGCTAAAACAACCATCGTAGAGCTCTGGTTGCACTGATGTTAATCAGTTGAGGTTCTTCTGACATAGAAGTTGGGTCAAAGGAACAGTGTGATGGAAGTATTTGGAAGTAATATTTAAGTGCAGGTTGACTCATGTTCTTATAGTAGCCTACTAGTCACATGAAAAAAAAGCTTCACAGGACTCTATGCAGAAAAACTAAGTACACCCCATAATTCAATAGCTTGTAGAGCCACCTTTAGCAGCCATAAACTGAAGTAATTATTTTCTTTATTATATGAGTGTCCCACATAATTAAGGAGGACTAGCCCACTCTTCTTTTCAACGTGCTTCAGTACACTGAGGTTTGCAGGCTTTGGTATGTGCACTGTCCTGCCACAGTATTTCAATCGAGTTGAGGTCTGAAGTTTGACTAGGTCATTGCAACACCTTGATTCCTTTTCAGCCGTTCTGTTGTAGATTTGCTCGTGTTGGGGAATACTGCCCTGTTGCATGACCCACTTTTGATCAAACTTTAGCTCTTGGCCTCACATTTCACTCTAGAACACTTACTACACAGAGGAGTTCATCGTTGACTCAATATTAGGTGCCCAGGTCCTGTGGCTGCAAAACAAGCCCAAATCATCACCCCTCCACCACCATGCTTAACAGTTGGAATGAGGCATTTGTGCTGTGTTTGGTTTTCACCAAATGTGACACTGTGTATTATGGCCAAACATCTCCACTTTGGTCTCGTCTGTCCAAAGGTCATTGTTCAACGTGTCTTGTGGTTTGTTCAGATGCAAATTTACAAACCTAAGCCATGCTGCCATTTTCTTTTTAGGAAGAAGTGGCTTTCACCTGACAACCCTTCCAAACAAGTCATACTTTTTCAGTCTATTCCTAATTGCCCTGTCATGAAAATTAACATTTAACATGCTAACAGAGGCCTATCGAGTCTAAGATGCAGATTGTCTTTTATTTTGTATTTTTTTCTAAGTATTGCAGGGTCTGACCTTGAGGTGAATTTGCTGAGCCACTCTTCAGATGGCTGGCATCTGTCTTGAATGTTTTCCACTTGTGAATAATCTTTCTCACTGTAGAATGATAGACTTCAAATGTTTGGAAATGGCCTTATAACTGTACCCAGACTGATGGGCAGCAACAACTGCATCTCTAAGATCATTGTTAACGTCATGACGCATAACGTCAAACACGCATGAATGGTCCAGAACAGCAAACTGCCAAAACTGCTTTTATAGAGGTGGGCACACTGGCTGATGATCATTTAATCAATTACCTTTAATTTGCAGCGCCTGGCTGATACTTACCCAGTTAATTCCCATGGAAGCAATAAGGCTGGACTTGCTTCTTTTTTTAATTCAGTTCCTTGCACTTGGTTTTAGCCGCTATGCAATGGTGCCAAGACATACATTAATACACTATAGCTGTCAAATGGTAGCCTTTATACTAAAGAAACTGCATAAAGAAATAAATGACAAAACCAGCATGCAACAGTAATGTCAAACTGTACTACAGAAGTGAGTTGCAATCAATAAGGCACAGACTTTTCTTTTTCCAAATGTAATGTCGAGCCACAAGTCTTAGAAATGTTTTCAAAATGTTTCTAAATGGTTGGCATCAGTGTTGTGTTTGTTGTTGTGGTATCCATTTACAGTAAAATCAGATCAGACCTTTCAAACATCAGCATAAAAACTTCCAATAAAACCTCATCTGCATTTCATGTATGTACTTTCCAATATGGCTTCCAGGTGGGAGTGTTTGAAGTGAAAGAATTTTTTGTGACGCTTCCTCTCCTTTCTGAAAATTAAATGCACGTTTCAGAATGGCCACTATGGGAATTCGGTGCATAAATAAAGTCTGGTGTGGTCTCCTTCAACTGGGCAGCCACAGCTGAACAACATATTTCCATCATTCACCATGATTTCACCCTGCTTTACCTTTGTCCGTCCTGGAAAAAACCAGTGTAGGTGTCTCGCTGCACAAGTAGGTTGAGCTTAAGCATCAGCAAAAGTAGGACAGCTGAAGGTGATGATGATCTGGAGCTTACGGTAATATTAAAATTAACTTTGCACTTCAGAAGTTGAGCTGTATGTTTAACATAAACGTGTCCGGTACAATTGAGGTGAATGATGATGGTGCAATCACTGCTGAAAAAGTGCCATGTTTTCAGGAACATTAGTTTGCAGCAGACTAAACACATACGTTGACCTACTGTACACACACACACACAGATGCCTATAACTCATTTGAAGTGGTGGGCATGATGGGCCTGCAGGCCTGTCATTTGAACAGCTGCAGAAATAAACATGCTGTAATTATTAAAGACAGAATGAGACTCAGCAATATAGTGATGGACTTGTGTTAAGATTGGCTCTGGGATGGATTTATGGCTTCATTGAAGGAGTGAATGATAGCATGAAGAGTGTTAATAGTCTTTATATCCACTGAGTTTAGGGTTAAAGGAGATTAATGTTTAAACTTTGAAGTTGCAGTTAATCTGTAGTGATAAATAAATATGCTAAGCTACAATAAACACAAAGGTAATAAAGTAACCAATCTCTGCAGAAAAACACACTAAGGCTCAGGTGAGGATTCAAACCAATGAGTCTGATAGACAAAGTTAACCCCCCAGAAAACTCAGGTTAATCACAACTGTATTTAGCAGTCTGGTTTTTATCCTCCACATAAACACTGAGAGCAGCTCTCCCTCTGCTGGACAGACTGATTTCACTACTTTTTTATATGTGATATCAAATAATACTGGTTATTTTTATAAAGAATCCACGAGAGAATCTAAAAACCTACTTTTCTTTACTAACTAAACAGAAAAAACATTCAAGTTGTTTTCCTGATGTGAAGAGTCACATCTACAGTGTGGCCACATTAGGATGTTTGGAGACTAAAACAAGTTTGTCAAATAAAAACTGTCTGTGGGAAACCTTCACTTAAGAATTTCTGCAGTTTTTAACAATCCAATTTTTGTTTCTTTGACACAGATTTTAACAAAGATAAAAACAAAGTGTTTCAAAATCAGAAAATTACCATCCATGAGATGAAGACTGATTATTTTAGTCATTGACTGGCATCTCCATTCAGCGTGAAGTACAAACGCAGCAGTATAAATTAGCTGAAATTATACATCGCAGGACAGTCAAGTCAAAGTATCAGAGCCTTAGCTCTCTGATAACATGTACATTTTTAGACCCCCTTCATTATCTTGTAATCATCATCTCAAATCACAGATTATCCTCTTTACAGGAAGCACAACATAATAGACCAAAGCTGAGATACTGTCACTATAACAAGTGTACAAAAGCTGAGAGGACTGTCTTCAGAACGGGGGCTTTCATGGCATAATCACTGGTGATTTAAAAAAAAAAATAAAATCTTTGAAAGGATGGTGGAGTCTTTTAAGGTCTATTTCAAAAACGACATTTGGTCTTGAATTTTTTTTTCCTTTTTACATTTTTTATATCAACAATTTAAGGGCATTTAGGCTGATATCAAAGATTAGAGAAGCTAAAATGTTGGCTATAAAAGTACATGAGCTGCTGAACTGGGATTTAGAATTTTGATCATTTAAAACCTAACACTAGATTTTACAAAAAATCCAATGGCGTTAAAAAAAAATGCCTCTGTACCCCACTAGCTGATTTTAAATCAAAAGTGATGGAACAATATTGTTTTTAAAACTTGGATATCTTCAGGAGACAATGACTGAAGCCTAAAATCATTTTAGATGCTCTTCCAGGCCTTTACTGCAGCTGGCTTCAGTTTTGTCTTCACTAACTGAAATACTATTGGGTTACGATCAGGAACCTGAATTGGCCAGTGAAGACTAACCCATTTACTTGTCTTGAGAAACTCTTGAGTTGCTTTTGCAGTAGGCTTTGCATCTTTATCCATTTGCACTGTGAAGTGCTGTCCAAATAGTATAGCCCTGTACACTTAAAAATGAATTCTAATTCTTTTCATCTAGCAGTCACATCAATAAACACCAGTGACCTGGTTCCATTCCCATGCCATAACACTGCCTTCACCATATTAGGCAAATTATGAGGTATGCTTCACATCATTAGCTGTTCCTTTCCTTCTCTATATTTTTTTCTTCCCATCATTCCTTGACCAGATGAAACCCAGGTGGACTTGGTTTCACCTGGTCAAAGAATTTTTTTCCAGCACTAAACAGGCTCTTTTAGAGGTTACTTGCAAAATCTAATCTGGCCTTCCGGTTCTTCAGTATCCAGTGGTTTGCACCTTGTAAACCCTTCTGTATTTACATTCATGAAGGCGTCTCATGATTACAGACTTTGACAATGATAAACCTACCTCCTTGTGAGTGGTTTTGTCTTTGTTAGATGTTGTGAAAGACTTTTCTTAATGAAGTAAAGAATTCTGTCATCATCCACTCTTAGTTGTGTTACGTGGTTGTCCAGGTTTTTCAGTGTTGCTGAGCTGGCCAGTGCTTTCCTTCCCTTTTGAAAAATGCTCCAGATTGCTGTTTTGACACTGCTAAAGTTTGTGCAATGTCTCAAATAGATTATTTTGGTTTTTCAGTCTAATAATGGCTTCCTTCACTTCCATCAACATCCCGTTGGACTTACATTGAGAGTTTTAGTGAATGACCAAATACCACAAGAACAACACTTTAAAATCAACTGGAGAGCTTTCATCCAGTTAATCTGTCTTGGAATGATAAGGGGACCGCCTCTGAAAATGGGGGACTAGGTATTAAAATGGCTGCAATTCAGCTTTTGTCAAACCCTTTAATTTAACGCTAAAAGTCTGCACTTCAATCACATCTTGACTGTTTGATATAAAACCCACTATGGTGGTTTAGGTTTTGCAAAACTACAAAATTATGTTACAGCCCAAATACTTATAGATCTAACTGTAATACTAAAACCTAAACCACTTAGTTTGTGGAACATGGCACTGTTAAAGTCTGACTAACAACATTCCGCTAACGACTTTAAAAAAGCCAAATGAAGAATTCTGGTTAATCAAAGCAAGAATCAACATCCAGCTGTGAATCCTCAGTCTGTATGTATTGAAATCCTTACATATTACAGGTATAATATACAGTACATCTATATTGGTGTACAGACAGGAAATAAAAAATGGGCTAAAATGATTGATACAAAGAACAGCATATACAAAAGCTTATTTCATGATTCAAGTACCTTTAACTTTATACTTCAGTCCTCTAGAGAATTCAAAAGCATCTGTACAAAATGTACAAGAATTGTATCCCAAGTTTCGTTGGCCTAATGTTTCCCCTGCAATCAGCATATTACCGTATACTGTAACTGACAAAGAGAGGTCAAGATTTTACAGTTTTGTAGGAGGAACACAGAAAATCACAGATCCTACAGTACAGTAAAATCTTCTACCAGTGAATTTGAAGAATTCCTCTTTAGACTCACCCAGAGGTTTCAAAACTTGAACATTCAGTATCAGGCTACAATTTCAGCTCAACATATAAAAAGATGGTAACTTCACAACTCAAGTTACACAGAATAGAATTCCCACAATCCTTACACAATATCCAGATATGTTTAGAAGGCTTTACATTACAGGTCTGTTATTTCCAAAATAAAATCCCAATAACTTCCTCTGAATTGAAAGATCCGTGTAATATTCTACTAATCACAGTTAATAGAGGCAATGTTTGGTTCCATTCAGCTGTCTCAATTTATGCGGCATCAATGGTCAGCATGGTATTGGCACTACCCATTCACTGTATTTATATTTAATAATCATCTACACAGTTGCAGTTGTTGTTAGAGGCAGGCTCTGCCACTCCACTGCTGAATTCAGCTGGTCTGCATAAACACAGATTCATTCATTGAATCAAATCAACATCATTACTGTTTATGAATCATCTATGAAACAACAAAATGCTCATTTTCAGATTTTTTTTTAGTGACCCAATCATTTTTACTTATTGAACAGGCAGTGATGGAGCATCAGGGAGAAGTTTCAAGTAACCCACTACATACTTCTAACTTCTTAACTAGAAAAAAATTATACTGAGCACTGCTGTTGTGCAGGAAACTAAAATAGTTATTTAAAGGGTTTTATTTATAGCGACTGATATCTGTAGTACAACAACAGGAGTTTGTTTGGGTACTTTTCTGATAAACTGCTCTGCTCATGTCCAGTAATCCATGAAGTATTAATCTGTACCTACCCTTGAAGAGGAAACTAACTACAGGAATTGCCAGTCAACCATGAATAGATTTTTAGTTTTTTATGGAACTATTCAGGTAAAATGCTCCATCATCTTTAATAAAAACACCATTATACTGTTGCACCAAGAAACATTTGGAAAACTATCAAACCATTAAACAAAATATAAAAAACAGAGATAATCATATAAAGTACTGTGCAAAAGTCTTAAGCCACCCCTCATTTGTTTAAATTTGGCTTAAAAGTATATTAAAAATTCAGTTGTTCACTGAAACCTCATCAGAAACGTCTCAGTAGAAGGGTGGCTGTCAAGAAGCCATTCTTAGGGAAGGAAAACATGGAGAAAAGACTGAGGTATGCAAAATTACACAAGAACAGGACTGAAAATCAGTGGCAACAGGGCTTATGGAGTGGTGAATCCAAACTTTAAATTTTTGGTTCAACTCGTTGTCAGTATGTACAGAATAGGTCAGGAGAGAGGTACAACACTGAGTATCTACAGAGTGGAGGCTTTGTCAGGGTTTGGGACCAAAGTTCATGGAATTATGAATGGAAAAATGAACAGCCAGATTTTGATCCAGCGTGCAATACCATCTGGAAAGTATCTAATTGGCAGCGGGTTCATTTTTCAGCATGACAGTGATCCCAAACACACTGCCAACACAGTAAAAGCCAGTTTCACAGAAAAAAAAAAAAACACAGTGAAATGCAGTCAGTCATGGACTGGCCTTCCCAGATCCTGGACCTCAACATCACTGAATAGTGTGAGGTCATCTTGACAGAACAGAACAAAAGGTCGCCATCATCCAAAGTACAGCTTTGGAATGTCCTACAAAAAGCCTGGAGAACTGTTCCGGAAGAATACTTCAAGAAATTACAAGAAAGCTTGTCTAAGGGCTGTGTTGAAGAATAAAGGTGGTCATACCAAACAGTGACTTTCAAGCTCGTTAGAACTGTACAAACTCTGTTTCTGCCTTATGCGCTGTATGGATTTTAGTTTGCATGTTTTAATAAATTGCTGCACCTATTACCAATTTCCTTAGACAAATTTAAAAGAAATTAGGGATGGCTCAAATCTTATGCGCAGTACTGTGTGTCTGTGTGTGCATACATTTTCCCCCCTCTATCGATCTACACAGCTATCACCTGAGACAAAATAGTCAAATAAAAATCATCTCAATATGATGCTTTTTGAATTCCACAAAAATCAAGGTGCTGAAGAGCTGAATGCCTCAGCAAAACATACTGCAGGTACTAATGTCAAAAACTGAAAATCATTCACAAGAGCATTTTTAAAAATCAAAAACATTTAAAAATCTAGTGAAATCAACTATTTAACATTGCAGATGCATTCATTGCAGGTTTGCGGCTGTCAAAAGATCACTGTACAAAGTTACCATCCAAACTGGTATCAGTGGTGATTTAAGACAAAGAGATTTGTGTAAAGTAAAAGCATACTGACAGGTATACACGTGCTGACAGCTTTCTAAAGCAGAGCTTACAAAAGAGATGCTGATGCTCATCAAGAGAGTCCCACTGAAAGGAGGAAGCACCTAAAAAACAAAGTCTTTAAAAGTCTACCATGGACTTAACCCTCTGAATATTTCTGATGCAGCACATCTTTTAGTTTAAAAAAGATAGAAGTAGCCTTCCACTGTCAGGAAGTGAGAAGGGAAACCTTTAACTCAGTCAAAACAAGTGAAATCTTGATGGCAGCGCTACATTCAGTCTGAGATTTGACTTAAGACTTTGCAAATCCTTCCAAAGGCATTAACACTGTACCATTTGCTTAATGTTATACAACATACTAAGATGCGAAGTTAAAAAAAATTTGTTGTCAGAAGTTCCCCTTCATTTGAATGAAATGGTAGTTAAAATGAACTGATGAAAGGAAGCTTTCGCTACATTACATCACTGGCTGTAGCGCAGTTGTTTCTGAATGATGTTGGAAAGAAAGTGGACAGTATTTCAGACTTCTCTTTATTTAACGTAATGATGTGAAGACAGCCCTTCCAACCTCATGTCGACAGCGTTCTGCGGTATCAGGGTCGCTGCGGATCATACTGCTGGTATCGGTTTAGCTTGTCTGGGTCATTAGATGCCATGTGAGTGAAATCCTGGAAAATGTCCTGGTAGGTTTCATCACCTGTAAAAACGGAGGAAAAAAATGACATAAGCAACAACAATGGCACAAAATTAAAAAGTAAAAAAAAAAACCGAAACAACTTTTTATTTTCTCACAAGTCGCTGGATGCTTTCACCTTTTCTGCTCTGTAAAACCATAAACTGTATATAAAAAATGTACTGTTAGTGAACGCCAATTCTGAAGGTTTGAGTTTGGCATTGTGACCATCACTACGAGACAAGCAAGGGATGGCTCTGACTGACAAATTGAAACATGCATTTGTAGCAGCTTATCATATATATATATATATATATATATATATATAAAAAAATCAAACATTGTTCCATCGATTTTCTGCTCCTTATTTGGGTATGGGTCACAGGAGCAGCAGTCTAACTGGCAGATGCTCTGCCTAGCCACCTACTCTAGCTCTTCCAGGAGACACCAAGGCTTTCTCAAGCCAGATGACAGATGTAACTGCTTGAACATGTCCTGGGTCTGCCTTGGGGCTCATAGGCCTCACCTTATCTCTACTGCTGAGCCCAAACACACTTTGGATGAAGCTCATTTCCACCACTCGGTCTCATTCTTTGGGTCCCTTCCTGCTGCTTGTGGCTATACATGAGGGTAGGAACGTAAATCTATCAATAAATTGACAGCTTTGCTTTAACAGAGCTTTCTCTTCACCACGACAGACAGGTACAGCATCTTCATCACCACAGATGCTGCTCCAATCCATTGTTTAATCTCCTGCTCAACTCTTGCTCAACTCTCCCCTCACTTGTGAACAAGACCCTGAGAAACTTGAACTCCTCCACTTGGGGCAGCAAGTCATTCCGAAGCTGGAGTAAGCACTCAGCCCTTTTCCTGCTGAGAACCATGGCCTCAGACTTGGAAGTGCTAATTCTCATTTCTGTTGCTTCACACTCTAATACAACCCACCCCTGGAGGTCAAAGGTTGATGAAGCCAAAAGAAGCACAACATCTGCAAGAAGCAGAGACGAGATCCTCAGACCACCAAAGCAGAAACCCTCCACCCCTTGGCTGCGCCTAGAAATTCTATCCATAAAAATTAGGAAAAGAATTGGTCAAAAGTAGCAGGAAAAAGGGGGAAAATTGGGATGACTTGCAAAATATGCATCATCATTTAATAAGACTAGAAACTAGCAGCTGAAACCATAAACGCATCATTAACGTGTTTACTGAGGTCACAGATTAAATAAGAAATACATTTTCTGTTTTTATTTAATAATACTTATAACAAGCTGCCCCACCCTGCTGGCTATTAGAAAGACAGCAGGTTTAAAGCACTTTCAAGCTATATCCATTTTTATATACAGTCTATGATTAAAAACCCTTCTAATGAGAAGCATTTAACTGTTCACTAAAATGCTCATAACTTGTGTTCACCATATAATGAGGACAGGGTTGCATGAATTAATAAATTCTAATAGAAGTAACTCCATTTTGCAGTGAAAAATTTCACTTTATCTTTAACAAAAAGTGTTTTCTACACAGAGGGAGGTGTTAACATTTAAATAACATTTAAAAACAGGATATTTGTTACTTAAAGGCTGAACTATCCCCCAAATGTAGACAGGTTCAGGCCTTTAATAACACGGGTGCAATTTAGGCCCCTTCTACATACTCACTACACCCAGCAAGAAGTGAACTAAAATACACAAAATAATATCTTCTGCTTGTCAAGACTAGACTATGTTGCAACAGTACCCATGAACCAAAATATAGTGGAATATTATGTACACCCTCATCATGCAGGTGTAGCGCAGGAAAAAACATGCATCAGTTGGGGAGTTTCATGCAGTGACAGTGTTATCAGTGTCAACAAGAATGAAAAAGAAAAAAATGGCCATACCTGTTAAGAGTGTCAGCGTGGCACAAAATATGAAAAAGAACAATATAGAGGGAGAAAAGAGGCCAATAACAGAAGAAGCAAAAGGGAAATGTCAGCGAGGCCCTCATTAACAGCTGGACACTGGCACAGAGAGAAAAGACAAGCCCACAGACAGAAGTTTGTTTCATCAACAACTGTATTGTGTTTAAAGTGCAGGAGTTTATGTACAAAATACAGCTGTGTTGGCCTCAGCACCCCAAAGAAAAAGAGAAAAGAAGAAAGGCACAAACTCTGGGGAGGAGAGTGAGAAAAGAAAAGAAAAATACAAAAGTGACAGAACAGCTTTACATAAAGAGCAGTGGATGTGAGCAATAAGAGTGTGCTCAGGAGGAAGAGAAAAAAAGAACTTTGTCTTATATCAGACCAGTGGTTCTCTGTCTGGTTGTATTTCAAGTGTAAATTTTTCCTTTTGGGTTTTTAAGATCACTACATGACACATTAACAGAAAGACATTTAAAAGAACAGTCATGTTAAAAAACAAACATTTAAAATGTTTACATGCAAAGAAAAATCAAAAATTATAGAACAACTCTAGACCGAGAACCACAGCTCTGCACTTCTTCTACAAACTTAATCAGGTAAAAACATTTGAGCTAAAGGAATTTCAATTTAAAAAAGGGACAGAGGACTGATGAGGTCATTTTTCCCCTCACATTCATTAACCCTGAACATCCCTCATCACACTCATCATTCATCAACTGATTGGGAGTGCTGATGAAGAGACACTGGAGTATCACAGAGGACAGAGCTGATGCCGGAAACAACAATCCTCTCACAAAACAACATGACATGTGGATCATTCAGAGACCACAAGTACATACTTAATACTCTCCTCTGCTCCTTCTGCTAAACACAAACATCCTCCTGTTCCTCACAATCACTGCTAATGTTTCTACTGTTGACCTGCATGGCAACAACAGCAGCAATTTCTAAATCAATCTCTATCAATAACCACCACACAGTTAAAAAGAAAGAAAACAAAATTACTTCTAGTTATTTGTTGTCAACCAGGTCCAAAATGTTCATCAGGCTATTAACATTCCACCTTCTTACAGCAGCACATTTTAACTTTAGTTTAAATGCTCCATTCTTTAAGATCAAATGGATGATATTTCTGAGCTGAACCCTCCCTCTTGTGGTCAGAACACATAAATAAATTAATCCCTTTGCTCTACAATCCAACATTTCCTAGAGAACTATCTAAAGGACAGGAGAACTTTACTAGCCTGTAAAAACAAGCACAAAACAATCAGTAATCTCTAAGTACCAGGCACATCCCCACACAATTCCGTGATTCAAGACCACACATAGTGCTCTGCCTGCAGCAGGGGGCGCTGCTATTTCAGTTACCATTTCATCAAAGTGCTTTGGTGCCCTCCAAGGATTTGGGGCTGCATGAAAAGATGATGTGAGATGAAACTGGGGTACATTTCAATCATTCATTCTCTATCAACAGAACTCACACATCTCTCTTTCTACATTCATTTTGAATCTCTAGATTTCTTTTTGTAAAGCTCCCATATGATTAACATGAAGATAAGCTAGGACAAGCAGGTGATAAAAAGCTATACATGGTTACACATGGATACTTTTCTAGACTATTGCACTAGTTGCTTGACAATGTACCATCCTCAAATCCACTAACATTCAAGACAATTGGTGCAATGGCACTAAAAGTCCTTTTGCTTTACAATTCTGGATTTCCCATGATTACAAGCAAGCACACTATAACCAAGACACAATACTATCACAAGCAGAAGTAAATACCAGACATCCAATAAAAGAAAAGCAAAGATGTGAACACAGAGTCCTCATGGCACTCACCGCTATGTCAGTCTAGTTAATCTAAATTTCTTTATACAGAATATA
Organism: Etroplus canarensis; assembly: GCA_015106775.1. NCBI lineage: Eukaryota > Metazoa > Chordata > Actinopteri > Cichliformes > Cichlidae > Etroplus > Etroplus canarensis. Next base: position 24,547 of record VUQH01054842.1, on the reverse strand, counting down.
AAGAAATGCATGTATGCATATCATTTACAACATGTACAGTAAGAATTCCTGGAGCTACTAGAATTATCTTTATAAAAGAAAATTGCACTAAAATAGACTATTGTTCATACAACAACTGCAAGATGCATTATTTCTGGGCAGCGACACGTAAGTAAACAGGCCTCAACAGTGGTTAAGACTTCAAATAAGAAGCATACAGTCATGGGAAAAAAGTACAGCAGTTGCATAACCATCAACAGGAATGTGCATAAATTACATCTGATAGGTCAACTGAAAATAAAAAGTAGTAGTTTACAGACACAAAACACACCTCTTAAAAAAATGTCATTCAAAAGTCATGATTATTGCCAGATACTGTAGTAAAAACTGCCCTCCCTCTGAGGTCTGAGTGTCACTGGATAATGGTGGCAGTTACTGGGCAGATTTTTTTTTGCTAAGATACTGTGACTGATAGCAGAGACACAATAATTAAAAAAAAGACATCTATTTCAGCTTTTAAAAAACAACAAATTTATAACCCCATAAATCAAAGAATGCCTCTAAAACTGAGGGAAATTATTTTTGTGCTATAAATAATTTTACATGAGTAACAGTCACTTAATGGAAAAGGTGGCTGTTCCACTTTGGAACAAAACTGTTCAATACTGTCCAGAGCTGATGGCTTTAACCCTGACGCTATAGCATGAGGTGCAGAGCTGGTGAAGTACCTGGCAGGAAGTTTTAACAGCAGGACACAGGAGCACAACTGGCAGAGTTAGGCTCAGTTTACCTCGATAAGTCAGTGGCTCAAATTCCTCTTACATGAAAGTCACTCATTAAAGAAATTAAAGTCGTCGCCCCATTTTGTAATGAAATTACAGAGAATGGGTTACTTGGGTTATGATATAAACAGCAGATTAAAGACAGCTTTAAGTCAGCTGACCCCAACTCTGACACCTGAGCTTTACATTTTCTAAGCCTGTATTTTTTGTTGGATCTCTAGCCTGATGACAGCAGCCAGTTATTCAGACTCATCCAGCTGCAAGCTTATAAACTCCTGCATGCACTTCCTGTACTGCATCTCAGTGGGGCTGTTGGAGTTATATTGACCTGACTGGCTGTAGGGTCCCTCTGCCTCTCGCATCTCCTCATTCATCTTGGCAAGTCGCAACCTGGGGAAGGAATAAAGAAACAGAAGGTTAGAGGTAATACTAACAGAATTACAGAATACTATTACTAACAAACAGCATCTTAAAATATAACTCTAATTTTAGGGTTCTGAAATAAAAAAAATAACCTTTTAACATCTATAACGAACAGAGATGTGCTCTACTTTGTTGGTTCCTGATCTGAATAAGAGGTGACAGACGCTGCTAAGTCATTCACAATGTTGTTTTTGAATTTCAAATCTCAGAGGTTGCTGCATACCATAAAAACCCTAAAAAAGTATGTCATTTCTATAAGTATTTTAATTTAATGACAATATCTGAGTCCAGTGTACCTTTAATCTAAGAAAAAAATAACATAACACTCACAGAGTAACAATATCTGCATTGGCGGCCTCTACTGCTATGGCCAGGGGCGTTTTCTCGTCAATGTCTGCAGCATTTTGATTCGCTCCTCTTTTCAAGAACAAACACACTTGCCTGCAACACAAATACAAGATTTTTAGTTTAAACATAATGTGTTGAATTATTATTAATGAAGATGAACAGTGTGGAAACAAACCCTGTGTGTCCCAGCATGGTGGCATGGTGGAGGGGTCCTCGGCCTTGAGCATCCTGTTGGTTCACATTAGCTCCATTTTGGAGCAGAAACTCACAGGTGACCAGGGAACCCTGAAATTAACAGTGTTTACAATGACAGCTCCATTTCTTTCAAGTGGAAGACACTAACCAGAATGTCAATAAGTTGTAGCTCATCTGGCTCAAGCTCCATCACAGTTCACAGGTTATTGATATGTGTGAAGTAAAGAAAGAAATTGATAAGTTTGGTTGGCTGTACTGGCATAAAAACAGTCACATCCAGGACAAAATTAATCTGGTTCATGACCAAATGAAAGTGTTTGAATTTAGGAGTATTTTGATTACATGATCAGGAGTAACCACGGCCATAAAAAGCATGTCAAAGCACTGATGTTGATATTACTCATGCTAAGATAATCGGATAGGAAGGCCTCAGCCATGCTTTCGTATGCCTACCACTCTCTATAGGATCAAAATCATCGCCATCTAACAGGATACAAGTGGTGGCAAAATGGTGTGGTGAAGCAATATTTCAAGCTATCACAGTGCTATTAGCAGTAGGTCCACCATCTAAAAGAATCAAACCATTGCAAATCTGCTAGTACAATAAGATCAGTTAATATAGGAAGAGTGACAGAATGGGTGAAGAGCCATGAGGTGATCACTTTGTTGTAGTTTGGATAAAACCGAAGTATGAGATTTTGGTCCCTTCTTTTCCTTTCTCTTTTTTTCCACAAAGGAGATTTTCTTTCACACATGATTTATTTTTTTAAACAGAATGAAGTCATTTCTTTCTTTCAGTGCAAGTCCAATGAGAAGTGCAGCAGAGTTTCTTTATACAGTTGGATTTCTTTATAATGTGGAAATTTAAATGCCACTTCTTCTTCTTATGACACATTTACAGACATTTTTACATTGCAAGTAACGGGAACAATTTGGAGATGTTCTTTTTTGGTGAGTTATTAGGCAACAGCTTTACTTGTCTGACCCATGTAAGATAAAATTGGACTGCATGTGGCCTGTGATGTAAATGGAGTTTGACACCCCTGCCCTAGAAGGAGTAGCAATTTTTTCAATTGTGGACATGTGGATGGAAGGATGGACAGAAGGATGGACAGAAATACGCCACAATGTGGCATTAGCTTGGTCTTCAGCCAGATTAACTAAAAATTAAACACTGATGTGAAATTTGTCCAGCAAATACAAAATTCTGCCAATTTTAACAAATTATTTTCTGAGATAATTCATACCTACAAAGTTTGATGAAGCTCTTCCAAATGTGTAATGTATTACTGCGATCTAAGGTGGCTGCAGTCAATGTGATGGTGGTACAACCAGGTTAAAACAATAAGATCCCCACATTTTCATCTGAGATATATAATTGCAGCGTTGTTTAGATATGCATTCTACAGATGGATGTGGAGGAGTTCACTTAAAAAAAGAGGGCCTTAAATTCTAAGAACAGTTTTCTTAGCCAAAAAAAAAATCTGTTCTGATTTTTTTGGACTAATAATATATCTTGAAATCTTATCAGAAGCTCTCACCTGCATGCAGTGCAGCTACTACTGCCAATCAGCTTAACCCTGCTAACACTGCCATATAACTTCAAGTACATCGTGACTATAAATAAGGTATCCAAGGTATTAGATGTTATATTAAAGAGATGAGTATCTTCTAATGCCTCGAAATCAAAACAAAAGAAAACTAGACTAGATTTAACAGGTGGAACAGCGCTTGTTTCCGTGAAACCAAGCATTCAAGAAAATCAGAGCTTCTCTTTAGATTTTAGGGAATCTCAAAAAACTGCTCTAACACGTGTGTACTTTGTACCCGTGTTATATTGAGACTTTGTAATGTTGCATGGAAAGTTATTTGGTAGAAGCTTCATTGCAGTACTGATGCAGTTTTAAACCCAAGACATGCAAAACTTTTGGACTATTTATTACCAAAACTTTCCTATAAAACAAAATATTACTTGTCTACAATTAAATTGGTGAAAAGGTTTTAAAGCTTCCCAATACTGTGTTTTGTGATGTAAGGTACATAGCTACTGGGACTGTAGCCATACTAACCCCCTGCACTGCCATGATGAGTGGTGTCTTCTTATCCTCCTCCGTATTGACCCAGTTGACCTCAGCTCCGTGTGCAAGTGCCTCAGCCATGTCTGGAAGGCTGCGGGTGCAGGATGCCCAATAGAGCTGAAGACCTGGGCTGTACTCCTTGGGCTCATAGAAAACCATCTCTTTACAGGGCGATGGAGGAGGCAGTGTGGTGGGCATGGGCATGGGTGGAGACTCAGCAGCATCTGAAAATGAAAATGAATACAGATGTGTGTCAAGTGAAAATTAGTTTCCTCTAAACAGTTTGGGGATACAAATGTGTGTGTTTTTGCATTTGTCTATATCTTCTACTTTAGACCTCAGGTTTTTTCATCGCAATAAAAACTAAAATTTGCAACACTTTATCTGTGCAACGTAATGTACATTGTACCACTTCTACATTCCAAGGTTGCATAAATGCCTTACAATAAAAGAAGCAGTGTATACACGTATGATTCTCTCATATTATTAGTGCTAGAACAGACAAAAGCAGAGATGTGTGTGTCTTGCCTGTGTCTGCCAGGCTGTTATTGGAGGGGGTGGTGGCCAGCATCTCCCTGCTCCCATCAGCACTGTTCTGGATGCCGCTGTCTGGACTTTTTACTGTAAAACAAAGAGTGTGGGTCATTAGTTGTGGAAGAAGACAGAGCTGTCATTGGATGAGTGTATAAAATAAAAGGAACACTTTGCTGCTGATTGTTTCTGGGTGGTGGAAAGCAAAATGATTTATTGCATATTCTAACAGCCTATATGTAGCGCCTCAGAAGCTTTTTGATTAATGTGTTTCTTTAACTTTTTCAGTGAAATTAACAGAAACAGCAGGTGGTCCTAATATTTTTTTACTCAAGGTGCTGACAGTGGAAAACAGAAAGAGAACTGGATGACAGATCCCCTCCATCACCTTAAGATCCAGGTCCCTAAAAACCAAAAATATGATGACACAGATACATGTGCAAATACCAGACACTGACCGAAACCATGTGTGAGAGAAACACTACCCACCCATCAGTTAAAAAACAAAACCAAAGCCTCCAAAAAACAAACAAAAAAAACAAAGGTACACTCTGCAATGCTCAAAACATGACAGGATGGCTCATTAGGATGGTTTGGATGAGGAAGGAAATGAGAAGGATGAAGTGTTGTTAGTCCACAGAGGGGAAAGAAGCAAGCGAAACACTAAGCTTTAGTACTTACTGTTCCTGAGCTTGGAGGAGGTGTCAAAGTAGGAGAAGAGCGAGTCAAGCTCGTCAGGACAGAAGAGAGAGTCCCGGCGGGCCTCCGCACCACTGGCAGCAGCTACGCAAGGGATGATGGGAGTTTGAAAGGCGGAGGGTGTAAATTGAGTGGCAAGGTGGGGTTGGGGAGTTTGAGGGTAGGCAGTGAGAGCAGGGGTTAGTTCAGAAGCACAGAACAGCCAGGGGGGGATAGGAAAGAGAGAGTGTGAAAAGGGGAGATTTACAGAAAAGAGAAAGCAGGGTGGAAGCACAGACAGTTAGACTACTGGCTCAGGTCACACAGGAAGAGGCAGACTACGGAAAGCAATGGGAGGCAAACAGAGCTGAGACATACACTAATCACAAAGAACATGCAGTATGCCAAAGGGTTGGCACTTCTTCATAGAGGGAAGAATGTCACACAAGAGCATAATCCATCCTTCTTGATTGTTGAAAAAGTATCAGAAACTGTTTCTGGGACAGTATATATTTGAAATAACCAAACGCTGAAATTCTATTTCATTTATTTATTTATTTGTTTGTTTTAAAGAAGAATTTATAAAAGGAGAATTCTGTCTAAGACCTAGGGGAAACTAACTTACAATTTAAGACTGGATGTCTATGCTTTTCATTCATTCATACATATATTTTGGAAGCAAAATTAACTGACCCAATAATGTCCAAGCCACCTTTAACTGACTACTAACATGTTAGTCCTTAAAATATTGTACAGCTTAACTTTAAGTCTGAGTAAAATTTATCTGCAGCTTTTTGTTTGGTCTTTAACCCATTCTGTCAACACCAAGCGCAGTTTGACTGTCATCTGATCCTGAAAGCTGCAGCTTATCTAACCACTGGGTTGAAGCCGTGTTTCATTTTTATTTGGTACTGACCTGACTGCCCAGAACCCTTTGAATCAGGTCGAAGCTTCGGTGTGGGTGGAGGTGGTCTTGGTGGCATATGGTCAGAGCTGCTGCTCAGTCTCTTCTCCTGTTTGCTCAGAGAGACCACTTTGTTGCGAAGCTCCTCGTCTGATGGACGACGGACAAATCGACGATCCACATACTTGGCTTTGATGTAGGCCTCTACCTCATGTCTGTTAGCAAACCAGAAACACATAAGAACAAGTTACCAAGAAATAAATTAAAAGAGAAATTTATTTCTATTCCTGCATATCTGAAAATGGAAATATGCTCTCTCGGAATCTGGTACCTTGGGTCTCCTGGCTGTGGTTTTCTTGCTCCTAGCTCCTCTCGCCTAGCTTCATAGATCTGGTTGATCACTTTGTTGCCCAGTTCACACATCAACTGAAAACATGCAAAATTGCATTAGTTATAGTTAGTTATCACAGCTGGATAATCAAAAGGCAGAGTAACATAACTCATGACAGTTATACCTGCTTAATGGATCTTGTGCATATAATCATCAAGCTTATTAGAAAGCAGAGTAAACTAATAAAAGTAAGTCTCTGAGTTTGTTTGTTTGGGACACATGATGTGCATTTGTTTATTCACCTCCCCCTCACTCACCTTAAGCAGCTCTGGCTCCCAAGTATCCAGAGTCAAAGACCGAACCTTGGAGAAATGCACTCCCAGACTCCTGTAGACATGAGAGGCATGAAAAAGCACAAATAACAATAACTCTATGTGTTTAAATCGTGAAAGGGCAACAATGCTAAATGCTAGGAAATCCTTTTCAGTTTCTGTTTTAGCATCATGGTGAAAAATGTGGTATGCAGATTCACAGGCTTACTCACAAAAACCCAAGTATAGTACATAGAGAACACAATTACTGGATAAACAGTACTTCTTGGACAGCACAGCGCCAATGTCTGTGAAATATTCAAATGCTAGCAAGACATGGAAAAACTACACTTTGAATATGATTGAATATTCAAAGTGCAGAACATTATATTTGACATTTCATTATTTTTTGATGAAATTGTTTATGACGTTACTTTAAAAATATTCTCGCTTTATGGTTGTGCTTGCTCTGTATATTATTGTAAGAACATATTATGGAAAGTGCAAAAAACTTCTGAGGATGATTTAAACAACTGTCATGTTAACAACTCCTTATATTATGTCTTACTAGAGATCACCCAGGTTAGAGAATCACGATAAAGATCCGTTTTATTTTTTGGTTGGCCCATAATGAATATAACCGGCATCCCCACTGAATGTTGCTTAAGATTGAAAGTGTGGGAACTGACACTATTTATCTATAATAAACTTTAATTAACTTTATCTTAAAGTAACTGACTTTATCACAACTTTCCAAACAAACTAAGTTTACACAACAGTGAGTTTAAAATTCAGAAATCCCTAAAGGCATTTTTACAAAGCATTCACACTATGATTCTGTCAGAAGACTTTCCATAACAGACCCAACATACTTCTCATTACTTCCAGTTTTCACAGAGCCAAAATGAACTCTACTTGAACTGCATTCCTGCAAAGTGGTAGAAAAATAAATATTGTCCCCTCACTTTATTAGTTCTCCTGTGTGTCTCTCTTCTGGAATGAACGTCTTTAAAATTTCATCAAAATTATATGCTACTAAAATTTGGTGACTTAAGATATTTTTCTCTTCTCCCTTTGTTAAAGTTTGCTTTCTTTCCTTTATAAAAGACCTATTATAAGGATTTATTTATGGAACAAAGTTTTTACCTGTGGATGCCAGAGCACTGTATACAGAGGGTGATGCCCAGATTGATGCTGGCCCAGCGGGGATCTGGCTGCCCACAGTCACAGCAGCAGGCATTGCCTGGGATGGCTAAGACTTTCTGCAGGGCACTCTCTCCTTTTAGTGATCTCTCCTTTGACTCCCCGCCAGAGTCCAGACTCCCTGTTGATGTGGATGACTTCCTATCCAGTTTCTGACATGAGAGAGATGGGGAATATGCACGGACACAGAAAAGGACAGAGCAGACATGTTAAAATGGAATAGAATAAAATCAAATGAAACTTGATACTTGAGGGATAAATGGAAGAAGCAAAAAAATGAAAAACAGCCAATGAAAATGATGTACATAAGAGTAAAGCAAATTTGTGTTACTTACAAAAATGAACTAAAAAGTGTTCACAAAATTAAGACATATCTGGAGACATTAGTTCTGTTGTTCCTCTTATATGAAATATTTCTCCACAAATTTTAATGGAACATTTATGTACAGAGTAGAAATACTTTGTGTCTTGTCTTTCTAGTGCAAATGGTTTTTACCTCGCCGTCATCTCCCTTGTCACGGAAGGCAGTAGCAATGCTGTTTTGCACAGCTTTGATCCAAGCCTGCCGCAGCTTCTCTGAGTCTGCCTGCATCATACAGCTCCTGTGGGGACAGACAGTTGTCACACAGCTGCTGTCAGCTCAGAGTATGTGCACCCACACCAGACTGTACGCCTAAGCACGTGGTACAAGGCAGATGCACTTCTACTCCACCTTTTTAAAATATTCCAGTGCTCATTAGACAGACAGAGAGGTTTATTTCAGTGACTCAAACCTACTTGGTAGGTGACACGACTTCAAAACAGAAGCGACGCTCTATGTCTTCACAGTGTTTGACTGTACATAGCCTCAGGTCTTCTACCACCACTGTAGGGTTGTCCTGAGGGAACGACACAGTGACTTTGGTTAAACACGGTACATTCAGCATGGTAATAGGTGCTGCTCACTTCTACAACAACTGTTATTCTTCACAGACTAATCACAAAAGAACTAACATCTTTAGACTCAAGTAGGCAGTGACACGGTCAGCTGCAGTAATAATTACAGCTGAGTTTAATTTATGGTCATATGATGAAAGTGCAGAGTACTTAAATCAACAAGATTTTTTGTTCAACTGCTCTTGCTCTTGAAATGTAGCAAAAACATTTGGTTTAGGTAATAAAATCTGACACAAAATGATGTATGTGTTAAACAGTTTTTATACTATGACATGGAAAACAGACATACATAAATTCAAAATATGATTTAAAAAAGGAGAAAAATTAAACTTTTCTAGAATATGAGAGAACTTTATGATGGCTGCATTTTACAAACACACAGAAACATCTTCACACACAGCTGTGGCAGCTTGTTAAAAATAGATGGAGGGATGTTTGTGCTGGAAGTCAAACACATGCATGTGTGATTGTGGTGGTGTGCAGAAAGTCACTTGACATACCTTAAATTTCTTCTGGTAAACTAGCTGATTATTTTGGATGGAGAACCAACGTCTGAAAGGAGATCACAAGTTTATTAAAAACAAAGTCATAATTTGCAATTTGCCAATGATGATCCTAAAATAATATGCTTTGGCATCATTTTGGTGTGGACTGTACTCCAGGGACATGGGAACATAATCCACACAAACACTAAACTATGGTATTCTCCAAATTTATGCATTTATGTTTGGAGGAAAGATAAAAAAAAATACTGCACACTGTAACAAACAATCCAATGATTCATTACATCTTTTAAAATGCTAATATCCACTTTGCAAAAAAAAAAAAAACTTAAAAAAGGAGACAAAAACTAAAGGTTTATCTTTATGTATCCCATTTCATTTGTGTTCACTTAACATGAGGTCTTATCGAAAACACAAAGATGACAGGAAACATTTCAGTTCATCTTAATTTTACATCAATTTAGAAATAACTGTGGTACTACCGCTTACTTTTTAATCTTACTTTGCTACAACTTCATGCCGATGACTACTATATCATTCTCAAAATGTGCTTTATTTGCTGGGATATTCAAATGTAAAACACTCATCAAATCTCCTAAATTTTCATGCAGTGTTTTTCAATCTTAAATCTATAATCAGCCTAAAGAAACAACTCCTGATTTTTTCCTCAGTATTACACTAAATTCACTGTACCTATTCCATGTCTTGAAGGCATTGCTGGCCCTCTTAAACAGGTAACCCTCCATGGCGATGCCGTTGTCTGCATCCACATTGTACTCCAGCTTGGTGTCATCATTTGAGAAATCCTTTAAAATAATTAGTAAGCAAGAAAAGAAAGCATACAACAACATTAATAACAGGGAGTACACATTAGAACTCTTCTGATACTAATGATTTTCTCATTAAGCTGGGCGAATGTCTGTAGTTTTAATAAAATGTGTACTTAAGCTACAACTTTGTTCAGAGCAGCACAGCAGAGCTGACCTGACTGATGATTCAAGAACCAGAAAAGGCAAACACCAGCAGAAATAAGGTTAAGTGCAGAGGACTCTACAATTAACCAAGCTTGTCTTGATAATATTTAGCCAGTAACAAAGCCAAACAACATTTATTTGTTTGCGGGCAAGAAACAAAAAAATGGACTGATTAAAGTATAGTGTCGATCTTAGTTGACAAATGGTCAGCATTTGGGATGGCTTGTTCAGTTTTAAACTACATTTAAAATGCTGGAGACATGTACAACTATGCAAGTCAGTGAAAATTAAGGTTATAAAGTTTTATCATTTAGTTTCTTATGTAGGTAGTGGCATATTGTGCTGTAATGAGTAGAGTCGCAAAGTAAGTTGTCATGCATCCCATCTCTGAATGACTCTGCTGCTCTACTGTAACACAATCTCAACTGTTGTCATGGAACTGTCCCTGCACTCAGGCTAGCTTTAACTACCTGAGCTGCTGCCACACTCCTAACACCCTCCCAGCTTTCTCAGCTTCAAGTGACATTGAACAACAAACGCATGCGTGTGGGTATCCTTGCAGGCTCAATTTACATCTGGCGTCACCGTCTCCATAACCAGTTACAGCTCGATACATCAAGATCTGTTACTGTGACGAGCTAGGGAGTCATCCTTTCTAACGTCCTTCCAGAAAGATCCAACGTCTTTTTTTGTAACTCAGACTCGACTCATTTATCTAACATTAGGAATGCAAGTAGTGTCTCTCTGAATAAAAAACAAGCTAAAATTCAGAGAGCAGCACATGCAGTAAAAGCAGAAATTGTATGAACTGAAGTGCTTTGTTTTGGAGTAGTGGTTACTGTCTTTCTTAACTGCTCTTTGTATACATACATACACACACACACACACACACACACACACACACACACACACGTGTGAGATCATCTGCCTATCCATTTTATAGGAGTTTCAGAAACTTTAAAATGTTTATTTTATATTGTACTTAAATCTGCTGCTCCTTACAAGGTTTTGGATTGTGACCAAAACATTACATAGACAAAAAAAAAAAAATACCACAAAGCTACAGCACAGTCGGCTCAGTGTGAAAATATCAATAATTCAGTGAAGACGGAAAATGACCTTAATGTTTAAGCATGTGGTGGCAATGACCATTTCCTGTTTATTTCCTAGAAAGGATGCAACACAAATATGTTCTCAGTGGATAATACTATGAAATGTTTTACTCCTTAATTTGTATTCCTCTTTTGTGATGTGTAAATCCATTTTTTTTTAAATATATAGAGGATGTGCCCTTAAGCACAGATTAGACTGAACAACCAGGCCAAGGTATACACTAAATCTAGACTAAATCACAGACCTGAAGTTTCATCCAACAGTCAACACATTTATATACTCTGGTTAATATAGTTGTAAGCTTACTGTGCTTTACATCACTTCTCAAATACTCTATTTACTTCTAGTGCACAACTTCACTTTGTCTGAATGTACAACTGCTCCCATACCCTGGATCTGCAGATATAACCAGAAAAAAAAGCTTAATAACTTACACCTATTTGTTCAATGATTCCAAGGTGTATTGAGTGGGCGTGCATGCACAGACAGACTTACACACACAAACACAGGCAAACACAATTTTCCAGCATGACATAAACAGGGATGAGTCAAGTTATTTTGGGTGCACAGGGGGAACAAAATGTGTGTGTATTTAGTTTCTGACTAGGAACACAATGGAAAGTCCAGACATTATCAAATCACCTCTTCCTGGAGGCAAGACAAATTCAAAAATCACATAACCTCAGCAATTATTCTAAAAACTACAATGTATAGACAGTTAACTGCTCTTAATTTCAGCTTGGATAACAAAAAAAATTACACTGAACCCGTCTACTTGGTGTGTGTGAGTGTGTATTCACTCACATAAGCATGTGCTACTAGACTAGAAACAAATACACCATTTAGGGCACAGAATGGCACAGAGTGACAGACTGTTGCTGTCATGTGAAAATCTTTCAAATTCTCATTTCCACTATAGATTGAGAAACTTCTGTGACCACTTCAGCTTGGCCACAAACCAAGATAGATTTAAAAACAGGTAGTAGCCAAAACATAAGGCTGCAAGAAACTTGTTCATAGTTCCTAATACACTTTATAGACCTAAGGTTTTCACAAGATGCACTACTCACAAAAAGTTAATGATATTTGGCTTTTGGGTGAAATTTATGGAAAATGTAAAAAGTTCACACTATATTGATATTATATCACGAAAGTAGTATTTAAGTAGAAGCTTGCAATGGTGAGTTCCTCATCTCAAACAATTTATTGAAACAAGCCAACAATAGGGGTGGGTATACCACAACAAAAAATATCAATGTCTCAATAATTTGTCATGTGCCCTTGACCATCAATTATACCTTTACAACGATGTCCACTTTTATGCCTTTCTTTAACTCTTCCAGTCTCTCTGTATCTCTGTTGCAACCAGCTGATGACACTCTGTGACACTAAGCTCAGTGGCCACTTCCCTCTGAGAACATCCTGTTTGAAGCCTCGCAATGGCGAGGTACTGTTGATCAATTGTTAGGTGTCGTCTTGGTATCATGATGTCAAAATGTGAACAGCATGATGAAGAGGACTGTTTAAATACCAATTCTAACTGAATCAGAAGATTTACTGGTCATGGATCAAACACCAGTTGTGAATTTTGCCATTAAGCACCTCATTAGAGAAATGCAAGTTATGCAAAAAGTACTGAAACAGTTGGACATGTTCATTCAGAAGTGTGGAGAAGGTCAAATCAAGTTCACCTGTAAAGCTTATAGCGCATTTTAGGTGCATCCTGAAATTTCACCTGAAAGCCAAATATCCTTAACTTTTTGTGAGTAGTGTATATATAATTCAACACAAAAAGTTGCAACAGAGTGCAAAGCACTGAAAACCCCTCTGACATTAAACGAGCAAGCTGATTTAACTGTTGCAGATGCTTACAACAATGATGGGACATCAAGATGAAACATGCTATATTAATAACACATCAACAGTACTGCATGTGTTACAGACATAGATGCAAAAAACTGCACAAACACTGCAATGCAGTCCTGCAGTATCTGCAAGACAGGAGATGAAGACTGTGGCAGGTAGAGTTACAAAACGGAAGTCAAATGGAAATCAATGCATTGACTCTACGTACAGAGGTCGACCTCCAAGCACAAAAGTTGCGGCAGTCTGGTAAAAAGTCAAGCTCTGTCACCTCCTAAAACATTACACACAGCAAGAGAACAACACAGAGAAAAGAAATTTGCTTTTCCTAATCCTAACTTAGAAGAATTGGTCATGGTAAGTAATAAATGCAAACTATAAATATAAGAAGCCATGGACACAAACACATGCTCCAAAAGTTCCTATCAGATGCACTCACCAAATACCAAACATAGTGAAAACGGCTAAAAATCTTCATCTTTCCGAGATTTTTTTTTTTTTTTTTTTACACGGGAATCAATTTGAATGCGCGTTTTCCTGTTTCTTCACTAAGCCATCAAGCGTTCACGATTTCAAAGTCTGCCTGTGTGTAGCATCTCAACACTGGTAGTCACCTGAAGCAGTGTGGCCTGTCTTCAACAAACCCTCACCACCTCCTCTTCTGTGACTGTGTGTATCAAAATCTCCGTCACAGCCTGTGCTCCTCCTACTGAGGTCTCATGCTCTAAGTGAAAGTCAATCTGTGTGTGTATGTGTGCATATTTATGTGTGTCGCTGGTGTGACTGTTGGGTTAGAATAATCAGGTGGACCACACAGAGGAGCTCAAACATCAAACATTTATACAGACTTCAGTTTAACACTCAGTTCACTCAGCTTTTCCCCCCCTCACTCTCTCATCTCCCTTGTGTGTGTTTCAAAGGACATGCTGATTATCTGTAGCATTCGAACCTTTAACGTATACCAAAAAAAGAACAAACATTTCATGCAAATGCCTATTGAAGGATTCAATCTGTTTCTTACAGCAAGAAATTTACACCTTTAAAAACCACAGCTGCTGCAAAACCAGTAACTCCTTATTTGTTACTTTATGAGATAAGATAGAGATCTTTAGGTCAGCAGTCCATCTCTAACGTTCCTTTAACTATTGTGACATGCATTGTGGTCACAGTGGTTTCCTGCTGAATAATGCACACAGGCAAAAATCAAGTATACTAAAAACAACTTCAGGAGCCACCTCAACTTATACGAGGATGGAAGGTTTCATCCACACAATGATAAGGGACAGGATTTTGTGCAAACACTTCAGAAAAATGGCTGTTAACAATCCATTCGTTTCTTTGCCAGATATCAAGACACACATTCTGGCACATAACTCAGGTATACAAAAAAAGCACTGTTACCTGCTCCCCCACACACTACTCTAAACCCACACTAAATGACTGGTTTCATAAATGTGAAGCAGAGGTGTGAAATAACATTGCATGTTTTGCTATGAGGTGGTATTGTAGGTTAATGCAAAGACAACTGCAATTTCTTCTAACCTCAAGTCCACAGAGCTGGTTATGCAACAGCAGATCTAATGACAGAACCTAAACTTTAAGTCAGGCTTATATTCAGAAAATTACAGTGATGTACCTTACCAGTGTAACATAATGCTAGGCAAATTTAATAAAGAAATACTACACTGTTGCATTTCTCTAAGGGTATACCAGAGTAAAACCATTTTAAAGAACTATCACACCAGTCTTCATTTTTGTTTCAAAAGGTATATATGTCAGTGTAATACATTTCTTTCTCACTGCTTTTGCAATGTATCATTCTCATGTTGGCTACTATTAGCATGCTTCACTTTTTTCAAGTGTATAAAAAAAAGCTACTTTCTCACTAAAATGCTGTGAACAGATTGGAGTCTGACCAAGGACATGCAAGAAGATATGGATGGTGCAGTCAATACAAAGGGGGGAAAAAGGGAAGAGAAACTTACCTGCAGAGCAGCCTGGAGTAAGCAGAAGAAGAAGAGATGGGCAAAGAGTAGAAGTACAAGAAAAGAAGAGACAGTTGGTTAGGAGTGTTTGTGTACAAATAGCCTGACAAGAGAGTAAGGTGGGAGCCAGACCATACGAAAATAGCATCTAGATAAGCTGGGGGACAAGAGGTAGAGGATAGGTGTTCAAAGACAGACGGATGTTGGCACACATACCATCAGTGACTGAGCAAAAGAGAAGAGAAAAAAAAGGCAGAGGGGAAAAAAGCAAATAAAAAAGGATGTCAAATGAAAGACATTTCAGAAAAAGCCTCACATACAGAGACCAAAACAAACATTGTTCCCAGGCAGACATATTAACCCATTTAGCCCAGCAAACAACAGCAAGGAATGGCATATGTTGTCTGGAGTTAATGATGTGGGATGTACAATTAAAGCTAGGCGCAATTTACCACCACCACACATTGTAATACAACGACCCACATCCTGCTGAACTTTTATTCTGTTGAGGGCTTGTAAAGTTCTTTTGGGAACAGAGGCTAAAATTAGTGGAAGTGGCGTAGGTCAAAAATGCTTTAAAAACGATGAAAAAAGCTAAAGACCAAAAAAAAAAAAAAACCAAAAAAAAAAAAAAAAAAGTTCTAGTTTGAGTTACGTATATTTTCTTTTTCTTGCTAAAATAATTTAAGGTTATATATGAAAAGCATGAGTCAGTGGGAATACTGGAGTTGGAAGGGGTGCTGGACAGAGACAGCAGTGCTCTGAAACCAAACCTTGTTTGTTTGGAAATGGGTTTCCGTCAGCCATCAATATTACATGGGCGTGTAGCTTAGATCCTTCAGGGATCAACTTTACACCTGAGGGCAGAGTACTGCCTTCATTCACTCAAATGACAAACACACTTTAATCTAAAAAAACAAATACTGATATTGACATTGAGGGATATTCATACATTCATTAACATATTTAAATTTGGGCAGAATTAATTTTTTAAATTCACTACTACAAGTTACATCCAGCCATTGCTTATCCAACCTAGATTCACAGAGGTCTGGAGTCTATCACAGCTGGGCAAGAGGAGAGGTACATCCTAGAAATGTTGCCAGTTAATCCCACCTTACAGTGTTTTTATAAATTTTCCAGGGTTCATTTAAATAAATAAGAAATAAATATTTCTACTTTTTCACAGAACCTGATCCAAGAATAAAAGACCTGAGCACTTTTCATGCTGCAGCACAGAGAAAGAATTTTTCATTCATGCTTTTCATTCACATTTGTGCAGCTAAGTAGGTTACTCCACAAACTGAAGGCTATTTTGGTTAGCAAGTGCTTTAAAAAATTTGCACAAAAACGAAGGAAAATAAGATCATACTGTGAGTGTGTATGCACCTTTTGTTGGATGGTGGAGTGTTTCTGCTCCATGTCCCTCTTCTCCTTGGCAGCATCTACCACCAGCTGGTCCAACTGCAAGAGACAGAACTACTAATTAGCCAACCTTCCTAAAAGAACTGGTGTCAAGCAATTTAATTTAGAAACAGCACACACAAAGGTATTTCACATTTTATCCAAAGCAAAATATGAACCTCCTGAATTCTTTTCTTGATTTATCACAGCATGAAACTACTGAGTGAGCGGTTAAGGAGTTAATGGTACAACAGTCCAAGTCCAATGCTGGCCTATCGAAATTAAAAGTTTTTCTTTCAAATTCACCTAAAAGCGCATTTAAATGTGTGTACTGATGATGCTTTAAACCCTTTTCCATTTGAAAGTAAAACTATTTTCTACAGGCCAGACTGAGAGAAGACAAGCTTTCTCCTCTATGCTAAACAGACTGTGCTGTGAAGGCTTCCTCATGTGTGAAACTGGATTGGGAGATGACTGATTCTCCTTGTCCCTGCGAGTTACCACCAAATGTAAAATGTAGGGAGGAAAACAAAAAATCTTTTGAGCAGAGAAGAAGGAAACAAATTTTAAAAAAGGAATTCAGAGAAGTTCTGAAGGTCATAGGGTGATGCCGAAAATGTGCCTTACAGCAGTAAAATTCCACTGTGCATCTCAATAGCCTGTTCCTGCAATGTGACCTAAATTGGCATCAGCAGTCTCACGCCTCAAAGACAAAAGAATCAGTATCTTATTACAGGGCAATGAATCAGAATACTTTATTAATCCCAGGAGGGAAATTGCTCATGTTAACAGTTCAATTTTTCATGAATATATGCACAAGAGCAGGATATTTTTTCCTCTCTCCTTTCTCTGTCTTGCTGCTACTTCCATTTACCCACTGCCATTCTCTTTGGTAAAATCTCTTCTATATCTATTTTAATGAAGTGTTTTGGTCACTGTTTAGTTTTATTTAGCTATTATCACAAAAACATGTATCCTTGGCTGCTCCCTTGTATTTTAACCAAAGGGGTTGCCACAGCGAATTAATCCGCATTTCTCATTTTGCAGATGTTTTACACCGGATGCCCTTCCTGATGCAACCCTCCATAGTGAGAGATGCTTGTGTCCCCACCTGGAATAAAAACCAGGGACCTTTTCCTTGCAAGGCAAATGTGTAAACCACTACACTACAGAGGACACTTGCTATATATTTATTATGTATGTATTTAATTCTCAAGCCATAAACAGTGTAGTTATGGCTCAAAAATGAATAAAAAAGGATAAGAGTTTATTCGATAAACTAACATTTTTAAAATAAAACTAGTACACATTCAGAAATCTAACAGATAATCTTGGAGTTCTGAATAATATTAATTTAACTAGCATTTCTTTTAGTTGTGGCATCTGATTTTGCAACAATTTTCAGTTTAAACAGGCTTTTACTTGGACACCTGCATTAACGTTTGTGTTTGAAATTAAATGAAGATTTTTATGACAAGTTAACATTTCCTTAGCTTTACACTGGTTGCACCATCTGATACTGAACATTTGCATGCCTACCATGAGTTGACTTCAGCCATTTATTTTCATATTTAACAGAGTTACAAACATTTCCAGTCAGCCAAAAAAAAAAAACCTCATGGGGTTCTCTGTATGATAAAGTATTTTTTCATTATTACTTTTTCACTTTATAATAAAAATCCCATGTTTATAGTCACGTTACACACCCCATTACATCTGAGAACATACAAACTGCTGGATAAAACGGTTTTAATTATCTCAAAGCTTTAAAGCTATTGGCATTTAAAAGCGTTGACTGGTCTTGGTCTGTTCATTTAAAAGGAAAATTGGACCACCTGACATTTTCTGGTTTTACATACCAAAATTTAAAACAATTTTAACGTACTGAAAATGTATTCAAACCAAAAAAGCACAGAATAAACTTCAAGTCATGAATTGAATATTTGAATTTCAACAGATATGATGCATTCAGACACAAAACTATGTGTCATGACGATAACCAATAAATGAACATGCTGCACTTTCAGAGAAGGCAGACTTTGAGGGAGCCGGGTCTTTTGTTTTGTTTAGAGAGGAAATGGGTGGAAGGGACAACAGCAGGCTGATAACACAGATAGGGAATGTTTTTCCCTGTTGCACTACAACAATTAGTTCAGTCCACCTACAGTTAATGCTGTGTTTCAGTGTCCAGCTTTTTCTGAAAAGACAGGTCTCTCTACATACTTTGAGATGGTGACTCATAATGCCTTTAACATTCTATCTTCTTACTTTGCAACCGCTCACTGGTATTGTTAGCCAAGACAATCATCTCAAAAGTTTCATTCTGCAGTAGTTTGTGACTTACAGATCACAGCATCACAGTGCTCTGCTTAGATCACTCCTGACATGCAGCTAAAATGACAACCTCTGTGATTCATGGAAAAGATATGAAACATTCTTTTGGATGAACAATAAACTCGTGTTTTATCTTGAGGCTCTGTGTTGTGGAAAGATACAGTCAGCAATATATTTCTATCTAAAAGCTGTATTACTATTTCAACGAGTGGTGGAAAAATAGCATTTTCTAGATGAATCACTGCGAGCTGTCATACAAAAAATAACATCAGTAACCTAATTCAAAAGTTATAAGCCATGTGATCATGGACGATTTATTTCACTGCCCTGTTGCTGGACCTAATGTTTCACTTACTGAATAACTGCCTACACACCAGCTCAGAAACACATTCTCAAACAACCACAGCAGCAGTATTGTAAAAGTCTTTGGTTTTCTATGTCAACTGAGTCTAGCCAATCTTCCTGTTTTCTTCTGGACAGCATTTACCATCATTCTTCATCTTCTACCATGTATATAATGTCTTCTCACCAATCACAAATTATTGAATAGTTGGTTAAGAACCAAATTATTGGAATTCATACTCTTGTTCACCTTCTCATAAGTTACAACCATCGAGTTATGTTATCAGACCTGTTGACAGCTCCTCCAGACCTCCCTGCACAGCCTCTCCACCTTCTTCAGCTTCATGATGCAGAGAAGAAAATAAAATAATGCACAATCCTCTTGTTGTCGCTTTCTTCAGCACAGCCTTTGAGCTTTCTCTTCATTTGGTTATGTACTGTCCCAAATTTAACAGAATAGGCTTGTAGTCCACAGGAAAGTTAAACTGTAGCTGTTCATCTCCTTGAAACCAAGCCTTTCTTTTTCCCTCCCTCTTCAGGGTCTAATTTCTAAAACAATCTTTTTCAGTTCACTCCTTTTTTCCTCTAACACGACTTTCTTCTCGCTCCTTTGGTCTTTTTGAGTCCATGCCTTTCTGTGCTTCCCCTGTCACTTTTAGCTTTGAGAACATTACATTCTGCCTCTTATTCCTTTCTAAAATCTCCTTTCCAAAGTGAGTCCTGTCTTCAGTACTTCACTCCTTTTTCACTCCATCAATGTGTAGATATCACCACCGTCAGAGGTTTCCAACTTCAGAGCATAAGGGCTAGAAACCACTCTTCTCTCCAACCCACTTAAACACTGGTGAATATGCTCTTCAGATCTGGCTTTCAAAAAAATCCAATAAAAACACTGTTTCCCTTTGACAAATTTTGGTTGTATATTTATAAGTTACTCCACTCTCTGCTTCTCCTTAAAGCCTCACAGTGGTGGCACTCCTTTCTTTCTTGGTCTTGCCAACGCTGAGAAAGATTGTCCTTCCATTCATCTATTTACTGTTTCAACCTCAAGGCGAACAGTTCCACAATCTTGACCATCATTTCTTTGCTTCGTTCACTCAGCTGACTGTCAACCAAGTTGAGTTGGAGTGTGGGAAAACCCTTTTCCAGCCCTCCGACTGCTTTCTTCCTCATTCCTGCAGAATGTAACAGCAGCTTCACTGTGATAATGATCTTAAAGTAACACTGAGACTCAGAGGGAAGGCTCTGTTTATCAGAGGATGCACATAGACACTCAGTTAAAAATTTAGTTGACAAAAAGATTGCAGTGTACAGAAACCCACACATATAAACTAAAAAGATGAGTGGGGGCTCAGTTGAACTTATACTTGTCATTACCTCAATGTGCCGAAGGACCAGAAATAGACACACAAGCTAAAATGGCAGCCAAAAACAAATCAGGTAAAAATGTGCAGAGTGGAAATACAGTCCAAGGTTTTGTCAATTTGTACAGATGACTTGTTGAGGCTGATGGAAAAGGAACAGCTCTAAGGAGCAAATTCACTCATTCCAAGTGACACTAATCATAAGCTCATTTTTATAATATCAGCAGGATAAAGTGTGCAAACACATGCACACATTTTGAGGCCCTGAACAAGACTAAAAATATAATTTTTCCTGACATTCATTTAATTCCTTTTTGCAGCGAGCGCACTGTTATGTAAACTTAGCAAACATTACTCCCCTGCTCCTCTTAAAAAAAAAAAAACTTCATATTTCTTGTGCTTATTATATCTTCCAAGAAATCTGAAGGCGTAATCACCAGCGAATACCAGTGTATTCATTTTAAGAATTAAACTTAAATGAATGAAACTAAACATGGTGCAAAATAACAGTGTTGCACCCATAATTTAAAAAAACTGAAGGAGCAAGGGGGAAGCTCAAAGTAGTGGTAGAGACGATGGAGAAATAGTATTCCTATGAATGGTAATTATAGTTGTATAAAAATATGACAGCTTATCTAACTGCTCTGTCACTATCATTTCTGTGTGTGTGTGTGTGTGTTCCAATGTCTAAGATCTGTGAGAGAATTTAGATTTCTATACAAACCCAAGCCTTCTAATGCTAATCAAAATTTAAGAAGCAAAATAAATATATGTATGTGTGTATAAAGAAGCCCGTACCTGCCCTCCCAGCTGTTTCATAAGAGGCTGCAGTTCACTGAAGAGGTCATAACCTTGGTGGAAGAACGTCAAATGGGCGTACATGAAGGACAGCATCTATAAAGAAGACAGTGATTATACGAAAAGTTAATAGGAAGAATGGAAAAGCCATTTCATGTGAAAATAAGTGAACTTACTGATTTCAGGATTTCTGATCTTCTCTTGGACTGCAGTACGTTTATCTGAAAAAAGTAGGAATGAGTATGAGACAAGCAGGAGCGAAATCTGGGGCAATGTGATATCTGAGAGAAAAATGCACAGACACAGTTAAAGTGAAGTTGGTGAATACTTAAATAGTATAGGACAGAATGGAAAATGAGAAAAGATACTGGAGATGAAACAAAAAGAAGTGCTTGAGAAAAATCAACATCAAAGTAAGCTGACAAGCATGAAATAAGTAGTACTGAATAAAATTACACCATCTTAAGCATTACTAGATAGTGTGTCATATTAGCACCAGGGGGAGCCCTATGCCTCCTGTTTAGGGATGGAGCTGAAAAGTCTTTCTCACTTATCTTCACTGCATTGTAAGCTTTTTTCTCTCTGTGTCCGTCTGTGCATGAATGTTTGTGTAGAAAGCTCTACTATTTGTCCAAACTAATTATCAATGTGCTCATCTGGCCTTGAAGGGTTTCTTAGGTTAATATTCCAGAGCAGGGATATGGTATGGTGGATTGTAAAAACAGACGTTGATACTTTCAATGACTGCTGTGTGACAGCAGAGTAACTGACTGGGTGTGGTAATGCATTTGTCTAGCAGGAAAGGAACGGAAGCTTCTGAATTAATTCCACACTTTGCTTCATACTTATGAATTAACCCATGTCCAACATTTCAATTTTTGTGGTAAAAGCAGGATCCTTACACTTCGATACACTGGAGACTAAAAGTAAATATCGTTTATGGCTGGCAGTAATTTCATGCCTGCAGGTTGTAAGGCAAGTTTCTCAAGCAACTCCAACCACACTCATGTTTATAAACAGATGTTAACTCCCATCGTGGGAAGGAAGCTTATTTTACCATCTCAGAGCCACAGCAGCTGATGCATCACTACTTTACAAGCCCCCTCCTTCTTGATTACAGTCAATTAGTAGTTTTGACCAGAGCAGCACTTCTAAGCGATGGTTATTTACCTTGCAGATTGCAATATGGTGTCAACACAACAGCCACAAGTAAAGTATCCAAGCAATTAGTTGACAAACTTGTGGGAATGTAAGGTTTACATTTGTCACTATCGAGACATGAAAGTTCGTCAAATTTTATAGACATGCAACTCCCACTTATCTCAAGTAGTGGTTAAAAGTGTTTCAGCTTTTCTGTGTTGTGTGTAAATTCTAGATGTTGATGTTTTATGTGAGTAAAACATATCACTGGGGGTGAAGTTAAAATACCTGTATTTTTTGTTTTACTGCACAAGCTATTTCTCCATGTGGATAGAGCAACATAATATTTTCTAGTCTTCCCCAGTCAATCAGGAAATCCCTGAAGTTTAATATTTTATGTTCCAGTTCTATGTGGTGAAAAAAAAAAATAGTACAAGAGACATGCTTCATTCTTAAAATGTCATGAATGCAAGTCTGGCTTACAACCTCGCTCATATATTTTCTTCTCCCTCTACCATCTTGCATGTCACTATAAACTGCGTACTGTATAATCAAGAAAAAAACCCCACAAAAACAATCTTAAAGAACTAAAAAATAAAGCTAAAATCTGTCTCAAATGTCTCCTGCAAGCACAGTTGCAGAAGTTAGTTTTTAAAGTGCTGACAGCACTACCCAAATGTGAAACTTTAAAGGAGACCCATTTAAAATCAGCTGAGCTAGCTTATAGATTTCCTATAAGCATACTAAAAGGCAAGATAAAACCTAAACTAATTTCTCACAGCCAGGCCTCATTTTATGAGGGGGTGATTATGCAGTGGACCACTGAAGCAGGCTACCAAACCTATAATAAAACTTCCATTTTGGTTTCAATTCACCATCTAATTTGCTCAAGAACTGAACAGTGCCCTGAGAGCATTGTCTGTTCCTTGGAAGGAAGATTCAATAACAGGGCTGCCAGCTGCCTTATCATAAACCACAAAGCATTCATCAGGACTGCTGTGGCTGAGAGCAGACCAAGAGCACTGCTGATATATTCAGTGGCACATTAGGACTGTGTAAGGTCAGAGTGGAAAATATTTAGGCAGCTTTTAAAGAAAAAAGTCTAACAGACAAAGAACAAGAAGGAATATGAACAAAAAATGTGCAGTATTTCTTTAACCAGAACATCAATGTGTTAAGTTCTCTTCTCACTGGCTGGCTGTATAGCACAAACTAATAAAAATCAAAAAGTAGAAAAGGCTCAATAAGAGTCACATCCATGACAAATTAATCTCATTCACCACCATATAAAAGTGTTTGAAGTTAGGAGTATTATGACTATATGGTCAGAGAGCCTAGAGAGGTGGAGGTACGCATTGGAAAGCAGAGGAATGAAAGTCAGTAGAAACAAGACAGAGTACATGTGCATAAATGAGAGGGAGGCAGGTGGAATGGAGAAGATGCAAGAAGTAGAGGTGGCAAAGGTGGATGAGTTTAAATACTTGGGATCAACCATCCAAAGCAACGGATAGAGCACAAGAGAGGTGGAGAAGGGAGCGCAGGCAGGGTGGAGTGGGTGGAGACGAATGTCAGAGGTGC
Organism: Etroplus canarensis; assembly: GCA_015106775.1. Classification (NCBI taxonomy): domain Eukaryota; kingdom Metazoa; phylum Chordata; class Actinopteri; order Cichliformes; family Cichlidae; genus Etroplus; species Etroplus canarensis. Next base: position 450 of record VUQH01054842.1, on the reverse strand, counting down.
TTTGTGACAGAAGGATAGCAGCAAGAGTGAAAGCGAAAGTTTACAAGACGGTAGTGAGACCTGCTGTGATGTATGGTTTGGAGACAGTGGCACTGACAAAAAGACAGGAGGCAGAGCTGGAGGTGGCAGACCTGAAGATGTTGAGATTTTCTCCTGGGAGTGACCAGGATGGACAGGATTAGAAATGAGTACATCAGAGGGACAGCTCAGGTTGAGAAGTTTGGAGACAAAGTCAGAGAGGCAAGGCTGAGATGGTTTGGACATGTTCAGAAGAGGGAGAGTGGAGATATTGGACAAAGGATGTTGAGGATGGAGCTGCCAAGCAGGAGAAGAAGAGGAAGACCACAGAGAAGATTCATGGATGTAGTGAAGGAGGGCATGCAGAGGGTTGGTGTGAGGGAAGAGGATGCAAGGGATAGGATGAGATGGAGGCAGATGATCCACTGTGGC
>VUQH01054841.1:0-11312 GCA_015106775.1 Etroplus canarensis | reverse complement strand
GGGTCACAGTCAGAGCTGCTGTGGGTCACAGTCAGAGAAACTGCTGTGGGTCACAGTCAGAGCTGCTGTGGGTCACAGTCAGAGCTGCTGTGGGTCACAGTCAGAGAAACTGCTGTGGGTCACAGTCAGAGAAGCTGCTGTGGGTCACAGTCAGAGCTGCTGTGTGGCACAGTCACAGTGGCTGTGGGTCACAGTCAGAGCGGCTGTGGGTCACAGAGCGGCTGTGGAGGATGGGTGTTGCCTCCTGCTGTAATGGTGAGAGCAGCTGTTGGTTTGTGGACCTGTGGTGCAGCCTCAGCCTGTCAGATGTCTCCTGAGGTCCCAGTGAAAAGGCTTAAACACACATGAAGTCATTGTGTTTGAACATCACTGTTCGTACACATGGCTCACTATCAGCACAGTTACTATTAGAAGTTTTTTTTCTAGGATTTTTTGAAAAATTCCATCAGGAGATGTAGCCACACTGTAATAATACAGCACAAGATTTAACAACAGTCAGTGGAGCTGATAAAAAAGGTTTGGGCTGCTGGGGGGCATTTCTTCTCTGCTGCATGTCATTACATGTTGTCTTCTCTCTCCCATAGTGTGTATCTCTCTTCTCTCTCCCCTCACCCCCAACCAGTCGAGGCAGATGGCTGCCCCTCCCTGAGCCTGGTTCTGTTGGAGGTCTCTTCCTGTTAAAAGGGAGATCTTCCTTCCCACAGTCGCCAAGTGTTGCTGATAGTGGATGGTCTGATTGTTGGGATTTTCTCTAATGCTGTAGAGTTTTTACCTTACAGTGTGAAGCAGCTTGAGGCAACTTTTGTTGTGAATTGGTGCTATATAAATAAAATTGAAGTGAGGTTGAATTGGATTTCTTGAATATTTAGTTAACTTATTAGCAAACTAGCTGTTCTGGTCAACTTGTCAGAGCCGGTGGAAACGAAAGTTGACGTCACTGTTAATGTGACTGAAACTGTAATAAGGCAGGAATGTGCAACACATTTCATATTGCATGAATAAGCCTGTCCAAATTCTGACCAGCTAATAAAAGTGAAAACCAAATCTTCACACAGCGTCTATTACTTTCTCATTCTCTCACTCCTTTCATTCTTTGGAGGCCACATGCTGCTCGTTACTTTTCTGTTCAAAGGGCCGAAAGTTGACTCATGTTGCTGAGCAGCTCGCTGGATACAGCATGCCACCAACACTGTGGCGGTTAGGAGGTTGTTTCCCACGGAGAGCTGCTGCGCGACGCACTGCGCTGCTGCCGGATAAAAGCATCCTTTTAAAGGGTACATAATTTACCCAGAAGTACCGAGTGTTTACTTGCAATGCCGTGATTCAAACAGTCTTAATTGTCTTAACAGCCTCCAAAATGATACTCCAAATTTATTTGCGTCTTTTGTCTCCCGCCCCCACCTGTTGGAAACTTTTCTTTTTCATGAGAGGCGTGTTATGCAAGCGCTTTCGCCGTTACAGCAGCTTATGTGAATTAAAAGCCGACTCTGTGTACCGGAACACCTTCGCAGTGAAGGCTGTTTCCGGGTGCTGACATCTACTCCAGACTTCCCAATTACTGCTTCAACATCCAACCTGGGGAGGAGGGGGTGTGGGGTGGGGGGTGAGACATTCAGACTTTCTCCGCTTATCATTGCACAACCCTCTCGCCTATGTCTGCTAGCGCCTCGTCAGTTTTTTAGTTATGTCAACAGCAGCCTGGCTCTTGACTGCCCTTAGAGAGCTCCGGGCCCATCAGCCGACAGCACGGAGGCCGATCACACATTTAATGCAAAGTGCAGGGAAGCAGCAGATTACCTGCTCCTTAAGTGGCCTGCAGCTCGGGCCCCAGAGTCCGGCGGCAGCCTGAAAGGAGCGCCCGAGGCTAGCGGTCTCTCTTCTCAATTCCACTTGTCATCACGATGGAGGACTCTATACGGCAGCTTCTTGAGCACCCAGACGAGGTGCATTATTTAAAGTGAGCAATGATTCACTCCTCGGGGGACCCCGGCAGCCGTGCAAAGTGGCAGACTGGGTCGGGGGTGGTGACGGCGGGCTTAATAAATGCACGCATTAGCACACTCCATTAGCTTCACCTCTATTTGCTTGTAGTCTCCCACCTGTTTGTCCCACTGTGCTTTTGTCCACTTTCAAGTGAACGCAGGCGCCTTATGCGGCGCAAGGACACATTAATCAAACAGGCGTCTAAAGGAGAAGCTTTGAGAATGCAGTTTTAGTTATAGCCGACCTTTCAACTGCAAGATCTCCATGGCAACGCAGCATCCAGGCAGCCTGGCCAATCAGGCATTGGGAAAAGTACAGCAGCTGATTGAAATAACAGTTCTGTAAAACATTAAGATTAACTGGAATCACTAATTTATTGCAAAAAAGCAAACAAACAAAAAAGCAATACTAAGCTGTGAGCCCTGATTTATAATAACTATTACAATGGCTTTTCAATCGACTTTGAGACCACTTCATCTTTAGTCCCAGGACCTCGGCGCGCTGCAACTCACTTGACTGGGAAAATGAGTGCAGGCAACAAGGCTAATCACTTGAAACAACTCACCGTGCTATTCGGTCACTTATCACTAAGAGTGCTGCTCGCATCGCTAAAAATAACAGCAAATTATCCTAACCAGTGAAACGAATGTTTGAAACACTGAAGCTGGCATACAAACAATGGGATTTTTCTTGCTTGGAACAGCAGGCACTATTTCATGAATCACTTCCTAAAGTAGCTTGCCAAAGTGTTCACTCACCTTGCTATATTTCCTATTTCTTTGTTGTTTTCTTTTGCTTTAGAACCTGTAATGGACCTAAACAAAGTTATTTTCAAAAATTCTGAAAACTACAAAACCGAAAGTGTGTGTGTGTGTGTGTGTGTGTGTGTGTGTGTGTGTAGGTATTCATCCCCCTCGGTACTTTGTAGATCCACCTTTTGGACCAATTACAGCTGCTCGGCATGTCACACCACTTGGATTTTTGTCCATTCCTCAAAGCTAAACTGCTCCAGCTCCTTCAGGTTGGACGGGTTCTGCTGGTGTACAGCAATCTTTAAGTCATGCCACAGATTCTCAGCGAGGTCTGGGTTTTGACTTGGTCATTTCAACACATTAACGCGTTCCACCTTAAACCACTCCAGTCTTGCTTTAGCGGTATGCTTAGGGGCATTGCCCAGCTGGAAGACGAACCTCCATCCCAGTCCCAAATCCCTGGAAGATTGAAACAGGTTTTCCTCAAGAATTTAGCACCATCCATCAGTCCTTCTGTTCTGACCAGCTTCATAGTCCCTCCTGATGAAAACCATCCCCACAGCATGATGCTGCCACCACCATGCTTCACTGCAGGGATGGTGTTCTTGGTGAGCAGAGGTGTTGGCCTGGCACCATACATAGTGTTTTCCTTGATGGCCGAAAAGTTCAAATTTAGTCTCATCTGACCAGAGGACCTTCTTCTGTATGTTTGGGGAATGTCCCATGTGTCTTTTGGTGAACTGTGAATATGTTTTTTTTTCTGGCCACCCCTCCATAAAGCCCAGCTCTGTGGAGTGCATAGCTTATAGTGGTCTTGTGGACGGATACAGCAGTCTCTGCTGCTTCCAGCTGCTTCAGCGTTACCTTTGGGGTTGAATGCTTTTTCCGCTGTATAATGGCTTTTAAAATTAAGAACTATCTATGGTTTCTGTTATAATTCCATTGGTCTGTTTTTTCCCTGTGTCTTCAGTGTGTCTTTCAGTTCCTTCCTGCTTTTTTCAGAGGGTTATTTTCTCATGTTGCTTTCACTGTTCCCACTTTCACTCTCATTTTCTTTTTTCCAACCCTTTTCAATCTAAGGTTTGACAGTGTCCCCGGTAGCGTAGTGGTTTGTGCATTTACCTTTGACGTGAAAGGTCCCTGGTTTGATTCCAGGTGGGGACACAAGCGTTGCGTCAGGAAGGGCATCTGGTGTAAAACCTCTGCCAAATTACCAATGCAGATTAATCCATTGTGGCGACCCCTTGGTAGAGAATACAAGGGAGCAGCCAAAAGGTATATTCAATCTAAGGTTTGACAGATCAGGACATACTAAAGATTATCTGGTCCTTAGCAGATGTTAGAATTAGATACATATAAACATTATAGTGTCATTATTTAACAAAAAAGCAGCCAAAATGGAAATGCAACACCCTTACAGCTTCCATAGGAATTAAGAGGGTAAGTAGCAGCCAGGTGCTGCTGATCAAATGCACTTGAATTATTGATCATCAGCCAGTGTGAGCACCTCCAAAAACAGAAGTTTTGGCAGTTTGCTGGCCTGGAGCATCCAAGTGTGTGTTAACATGATGCCAAGGAAGAAAAACATCATCAATGGTCTTCGAGAAGCATTTTCAAATGACTTGAAAGTCCGTCATTCTATGGTGAGAAAGCTTATTCACGAGTAGAAAATATCCAGAATAGTTGCCAGTCTTCACAGGAGTGAACGTCCCAGCAAATTCACCCCAAGTTCAGACCGTACAATGCTCAGAGATGATGCAGAAACCCAAGAGCTACAGCTCAGATTCAGAGAAAGAGAAAAAAAACTGTACAAATGTGGAGCAGTTGGAAAGGTTGCCGGGTGAAAGCCTCTTCTCTCTAAAAAGAACACGACAACAATGCTTAGAGTTGCAAAGCTGCATCTGAACAAACCACAAGACATCTGGAACAATGTTCTTTGGCCAGACAAGACTAAAGTGGAGGTGTTTGGCCGTAATACACGGCGTCACCAAATATAGCATATCAGCACCTGATATCAGCCATCTGGCACGGTGGTGGTGGTGTAATGATTTGGGCTTGTTTCAGAGCCACAAGAGTTGAGCGCTTTGCAGTCACTGACTCTGTCCTCTGCACACCAAAGTGTTCTAGAGTCAAATGTGAGGCCATCTTGTCATGCAACAGGACAGTGAGAACAGAATCAAGGTGTTGCAATGGCCCAGTCAAAGTCCAAATGCCGTGGGACCTTAAAAGAGCTGTGAAAGAACGAACGCATGCAAACCTAAATGGAAAAAAAAAAGAGTGGACCAAAATTCCTCCACAACGGTGTCAGCAACTGATAGTCATACAGAAAAACATTATGCTGCTAAAGGTGGTTCTAAAAGCTATGGAATCATGGGGTGTACTTAGTTTTTCACACACGGCTTCTACATTTTAGCTTCATTTTGTTAAATAACGACAGTGTTGTTCATCTGAGATTAATTCTGGAGCCTGGTCAGGACCGGCAGATCTGGTGTGCTTTTTTTCTGTCTGTGTTTTGTCAGGTTGTGGTTGCCGCTCTCGCATGTTTCTGCTTCCTGTCTAATCTTTCTTGCTGGCAACCCGTTTTGAGGATTCTTTGGAATGGAATGGAATATTGCTTTATTATCATTTCAACTACATATTAATACACAGTGAAACTAAATAGCTTTCTCCCAGGACCCGGTGCCCCACACAAGGGTAATGCCGGCAGGCCAGAGCCCGCCTCCGGCCCAGCACAACACCCCACCCGTGATGTCCTCTTCCCCGGCCACCGGCATCAGGCGACGCCGAGGACTGAAGGCCCAGATCACACAGCAAGCCGAGATCGGAGCCCCCAGAGACCGCCCAGCTGCAGCATCAGCCCTGCGACCATACTCCCCCCAGAACCCAAAAACTTTGGCTTCTTGGACGCTGCCCGGCAGGTCATGAAAAACAACGCCGCCGGATTGCCAGTTAGCATCGTCTGCGGACGGAGCTACGACGGCATCTGGTCGTCCTCAAGCCTCCGACTTTCGAACACGAACTCCACCGTCCCGGCGTCCACAACACCCGAATACCGGGTCAAAACCAGGTCAAAACAGGGACAGTCACAGGGGTACAAGCACCACCTTGGTTCCGGAGTGGCCACGCGCTACTGTCACGCCACCAACTTGGCCCAACCAACTTCCCAACTTTGTTCTCTGGATTTCATCAACGTTTTGGACTAACGTACCTTGTCACTGAGCGCTTCTGTCATCTGTAATTTAAGGATCTTTTCCTTTACCTCCCTGCCTGTTTGGCACCACCTTATGAACTTCATCAGTTATTGTTACGGTCAGGACCAAATTCAGGCTGACATTAATTTTCTATTATCACTACTATTCATATATATTGGAAATTATGTGGGGGTTTGAAGAATTTTATTATGTATGTACCGTGTTCTATGCTTTTCAGGCTCTTTGCTGTTGGTAATGAGCCCAGCAAGGAACCTCAACACATCCTGTAGTGTAAGGCACGTGTGTGTGTGTGTTAGATGAGTTGTGGTGGTATTTCAGATGTAAATGGCAATGGTATTTACCATATTGCTATTCCTTATTGCTGTACATATTCCTTTTATATTTTCATGTTTTAAAAAGTAAATGTAAAAATGGAAAGGTTTTATTCTTTGATATTACTAAAAATAATACAAAAATATTTATATACTATACAGGTATAAGTATTGAGCGACACCTCATAGACTAAAGGCAGATTTTTGCTTTACTTACTTATTGTAAAGTAAATGCTGATCGCACAGGGCAATGCAGAAAAATAATCCTATTGGCATTTAGATTGGTTTCCTCAGCTTTGCTTTCAATAATCTGCCACAGGCGACGAAGACAAGAAAGGAAAAAGGAAGTCTTGACGGCACAACCCGAACAAGAAGAGGACAGAACTTGTGTTTCCCTCGACAGATATTTGTAGGTTTCCTCGGGCTGTGGAACGTATGTACCAACCTGCCTGCTGTCAGCACGGGCAGAGAAGGCAGAGAGAGCAGAAAGCTACAACACAAAGGGTTTAAAAGCAACAGTCGGTCGGCGTATTTCACCTTGATCTGAAAGTAACTAAACCTGCCTAACATTAGCATATTAACTACCCCCCATGATACGCAATATGGACAAAAGTATTGGGCACCTACATCTGCAGGAGCTTTTATAACATCCCATTCCGCAACATAGTCATTAATATGGAGTTGCTCCCATTTGCAGCTATAACAGCTTCCACTCTCCATTCTGTTCCATTGCAAAGGGGTCAAATGGGGTTGGGATCAGGGCCCTGCGTCAGCCAGTCAAGTTCTGTCACACCAAACTCATCTGATCAGCCCATATGGAGCTTGCTTTGTGCGCTGGGGCACAGTCAAACAACTGGGGCACAGCTGAAACAGAAAAGGATCTTCCTCAAAATATTTCCACAAAGTTGGAAGCAGAGAATTGTCCGAAATGTCTTGCTGCGTTCAAGCATTAGGATTTCCCTTCACTGACCACGGACAACTCCTTAAAAACAACCCCTTAGGACTATCCCTCCTCCTCCACACTTTACAGTCGGCACAATTAAGTTAGGGAGGTAACGTTTTCCCGCCATTCGTGCCCAGACTCGTCCGTCAGGCTGTCAGAGTCCAGTGGTGTCATTCTTTACATTGATTCTTGGCACTGTGCTTGGTGATGTAAGGTGTCCTTGCAGTTGCCTATTCATGAAAACCCCTGCCACAAAACTCCCAGTGGACAGTTTTTGTGCCAACGTTAATACCAGAGGAGGTTTAGAACTCTGCAGTCATTTAATCAGCAGAGCACTGCTGACTTTTACGCACTATATGCCTCAGCACTCTGCAACCCCGCCCCGCTTCATGTGGTCTTCCACCCCATGGCTGAGTTGCCATGGTTCATAAACACTTCCAGCTTGCAATTACACCACTTACAGCTGATGGTGGAATATCCAGAAGGGAAGAAATTTCACCAACTGAACAGTTGCAATGGTGTCATCCTGCTGTATTACAGTACCACACTAGAGTTCAGTGAATAATCCATTCTTTCACACATATTCATAAAGGCAGACTGCATGGGTACTAGCTGCTTGATTTTATACACCTGTGGCAGTGGGACTGAATAAAACCTGAATTAAATGATCAAGAAGTGTGATCCAATAATTTTATCCACACAGTTTATGATTATGCTGTTTTACTGATGGGATTAATTTTGAGCAAAAATACATTACCATTAAAAAAACTCAAGATGAGGGGTAAATGAGGAGGAAGCGTTGGTTCTGCAGCAAAACAGGAAAATGTTTCTGATTTATAAAGAAAATGTAACACAGTTAAAATCTGAATGTCACTGCTACCGAGGCTAGTTTGACTAAAACACTATCAAACCATTGCACTGAAGTTAATAACGTGCTGTAAGCACTTACAGATTAATAGCATTTCACCCCGTGAGTTCTCCTTTGCCTCTGGAAGAGTCTGATATTTCAGATGGAGATGGATCTCTTCTTTCTCTTTCTAAAGTGTAATGTCACCTTGCCGGGGGGCAGTGGGAGTTGTGAGCCCTGGTCTGAAACCATGAACAATGTGTCCAGTCAGAGGTCTGTGCAGCGAGATCTCCCGACCATGACCGGAACTGCTTAAAGCAGGGGCTGCCACGGCTCTCTATCCAGAAAAACAGATCACTCTGGACAGCCAGTGTGGGGGCAGCCCCCGGATTTTAACCGGAGGGCCAGGCATCCAAGCAGGAAGCCATGTCACACCTACGCACCGGTGCACTGACAGCCATGTATAACAGATAATCATTTTTAGCCCTCCAACTCTATAAAACTGATCCCCCAAAGCCCTCTGGGAGTCCTGCACAGTCTCTTCCTGTGATTTATGAGTAAAAAAAACTTAACGATAAACAAACAGTAAACTAGGACTCGACTGTTCAGCTGGGTCTCTTTCATAAAGCAAACCAATGGAATATAGTTTCATCAGTGAAAGTAATTTTCCTACGAGTACAAAGCTGCTTCTGCCTCAGTAGGTTGAGGGATTTATCTTACAATACAAAGTGCTCATAAAACCTCAAAGGCAAAAGGGAATATGTCTGACCTAAGCAAAACTGCGCCTTCAGAAGATTTAGATGAGCCTTTGAAAAGCTTCAAGAAAAAAGAATCTTTAATAGGACTGTGCGCGCGCGTGGAGCAGTACGTAAGAGAGGGGTTGGGGGCTGGACGCTGCTGCGGAAAAAGAACAGGATACAGTTCTCTGCACGTCCATTGGCCTGCCGGGATGCAGGCGGTGATTGACAGATGGCGAGATGACAAGCACAACGGACCACAAGGAGAAATATGGCTGTCCACGGTAAACATCTCTCGGCTCATGCTGGGCGAGGGAAAAAAAAAAAAAAAGCACATGAAAAGCACGGCTGCGGTCGAAACCAAACGCTGTCAGGTTGGAGCCTGAAATGTTTTGTGAGAATTTCAAAGGTGGGGAAGCTCGTGGGAGAAAGCAGACACTCTCCACTGGCAGGTGGGGATGAAGGCAGCTCTGTACCTTCTTGCAAAGATTTTTAAAGACCTCATGAGGGTTCGCACATGCACTCTGCGATACATTTGCAAACTCAGTTGCACATTTGTTTCTCAGTCATTTAGGTGAGCAGTTGCTTGAAGGATGCTTTCTTTTAAATCTGTAAGAAAAAAGGCTAACTATCATTATTCATTTCCTAGTAGCGTACAAGGTAGATGCTAACCCAAACTAACCTACACTGAATGCAGTCGGGGTTCAGTGCTCACCACACCACAGAATCAACAAACTGTTGTTCTAGAAAAAAAATTCTTGTACAGAAGTGCTTGGGTTAGTTCTTCTTTAGATTTAAAGAAGTACTTTTTTATCTAAATTGTCAGTTTTTAAATATTCTACAGAAACTGTCTGGATAAAATCATATCTGTTCCATAAAAAGCACTGTGTGTATGTTGATGGATTAACCCTGTGAGGTCCATGTCTTTATAGATGCTAACCCTACCACAGACCTTTATTTTGAAGGCCAAAACAAACTTTTTTTCTTTTTTAAAAACTTGAATAATTTCAATGGGTGTCAATTAGAATGATAATTTCCCCTGTTGACTGACTGCCAAGAGTTGGAAGAATAGCTTAATAAAAACTAAATATTACATATGCTGATTGCCCAGGGTTAGGGTTACCAAGTATAATGACTTAGAAATCAGAGGGTTAAAGGAAGTGGGGAAAAACCTTATGTGTGAACCTGGACCTGAGGCTGCATGGGTGCTTTTTAAAAAATTGTATTTTATTTTTTTTTTATGTGTACAGCTATGGTATCTGCATGTGTTTGAACAGACAAATAATATATGTAGGTATACAATTTCTAGATGATGCACACAGTTAATATGAAGTGTAAATAAAAGTGGCCCAAGTGCGGAGCCTTGTGGGACTCCTGCAGGAATTTCAAGGATATTTTAACCCTCTGATTTCTCAGTCATCACTGGTGATGGCCTCAATCCTAAGCCTAACCCTAACCCTAACCTAATCCCAAATTATGAAAAAAGCCAAAATTAACTTTCTGTGGAAAAAAATATTAATGCTTTTGTAAGAGTGTCAATTAGACTGATTAATTTCTCAGTTTCATGACTGCCAATACTTGGGAGAACAATTTAATAAAAATAAAATATTACATATTATAATTGCTCTCAGTTATAGTTAGGGCTAGGCATGGGTTGAGGTCATCATGGATGATGACTTGCAGGGATCCCACAAGGCTCCGTACTTGGGCCACTTTTATTTGCACTTGATTTTAGTTATGTGTCTTATCTATTAACCATCTAGCTAAATCTTTCAATATGCAAATGTGTACAGATAAGAAAGCGTTACACATGAAAAAAATCTACCAGGCGGCATCTGTAATTCTTACCAAAGAAATGACTCATGTGTAGGTTCATAGTTAAGAGTTTGCATGGACTTACCCCACCTCCTTTAAACCTTTGATTTCTAAATCATCATAGTTGATAATCCTAATCTTAACTCTTGCCATAACCTAAAATTTTGGAGGAGGCCAGCTTTAACTAGGATCAGAGTTATGGTCAGTGTAGATGGTGACTTAGATCTTAGAAAGTTAAATGAATTTATAAAGCACACTTCTTCTTCTTTCGGCTGTTCCCGTTAGGGGTCGCCACAGCAGATCATCTGCCTCCATCTCCTCCTATCCCTGCATCCTCTTCCCTCACACCAACCCTCTGCATGTCCTCCTTCACTACATCCATCAACCTTCTCTGTGGTCTTCCTCTTGTCCTCCTGCCTGGCAGCTCCATCCTTTGTCCAATATATCCACTATCCCTCCTCTGAACATGTCCAAACCATCTCAGCCTTGCCTCTCTGACTTTGTCTCCAAACTTCTCAACATGAGCTGTCCCTCTGATGTACTCATTTCTAATCCTGTTCATCCTGGTCACTCCCAGGGAAAATCTCAACATCTTCAATTCTGCCACCTCCAGTTCTGCCTCCTGTCTTTTTGTCAGTGCCACCGTCTCCAAACCATACATCATAGCAGGTCTCACTACCGTCTTGTAAACCTTCCCGTTCACTCTTGCTGC
>VUQH01054833.1:0-17009 GCA_015106775.1 Etroplus canarensis | reverse complement strand
ACACCAAAATACTGTGTAAAGCACTTTCGAGGAGATTGGATAAATATCTTCCTCATCTGATTAATGATGACCAACAGGGGTTTGTTCAAAGAAGACAAGAGTACCATAACGTTAGGAGAGTACTGAACATACTTTACGAGAAACATAATGCAGCAGATACAGCAATGCTATCAGTAGATGCTTGCCAAGCATTTGATAGAATAGAGTGGAGCTACCTTTTTGAAGTGCTCCAAAGATTTGGATTAGGCGAAATGTTTCTTAAGTGGATCAGACTATTATACACAAACCCAACTGTGGAGATCTTAACTAATAATACCATTTCGCAACCCTTTAGCTTACAAAGGTCCTCGCGCCAGGGCTGCCCTCTGTCCCCAATGTTATTTACGCTAGCAATTGAACACTTAGCCATGGCAGTGCGAACGCATACACTAATATCAGGTATTCCAATAGGAGGAGTTGATCACCGCAAATATGAATCCTGATCAATCCAAATCTGAAATTTTTGGTTCTAATTATTGCCAATTTGTATGGAGGAGGTCAGGAGAGAAGTAAAACAATGAGTGTCTTCATCCATCCGTAAAACACAGTGGAGGCTGTCATGTTTTGAGGCTGCATTTTAGCCAGTGGTGTTGAAGATCGTGTCAAAGCTGATGGAATTATGGACTGGTCTCCCCAGAAGCAAGACTTTAACAATTACTGAAGCAGTGTGGGATCAGCTTGACAGAATGGAACAAGCAGCCAACATCTAAAGAAGTACTTCAGCTTCTCCTTCAAGAAGACTGGAGAACCATTTTTTAAAACTTTTTAATCATCTATAATAGCAAAACAGAGTGTTACTGCTTCAAAAACTCATCATATGAAAATAACAATAGAACCTAGTAGTGCAAATAACAAAAGAAAAATAAGACTATCAAAACAAAAAAAGAAAAAGAGAGAATAGCCTTTCCTTTTTTGTAATCTTAGGCTGAAGGTCAGCTGTTCCATACACTGGATGTCCTTAATTATGGCAAACTGCTGCTCCATGGTGGCAGGTTCCCAGCAAAGCCAACACCTTGGTATGGCCTTTCTACTTGCTACCATAAAACTGTTTAATAAGCACCCATTACATCTTGGTAGATTTGAGTCAATTTTTCCCAGGTAGAAGGACAAGCATTCAGTGATGGGAATTTTGGCTCTTTTTAGAGAGCTGGCTTTTGTTTTGGAGTTATGAAAACATAAATCTCTCCATATGTGTGGTTGTAATTAAAGTTTTTAATCATAGTTTTCCAGTCCTCAGGAGTATTTTCAGTAGCTACCGAGAATTATTCTTGAAGACAGCGTGCCGAAGAAAGTTCAAGGTGTGCTGAAGAATAAAAATATTGACTTTCAAGCTTGTCAGACATGTAAAAACTGTTTTTGTCGTATGTTTGTGTTCATGAACTATTACATCTATTTCCCATTTTTATAGTAAATTATAAGAACATGAGGGGTGACTTGAGACTTTTGCACAGTACTGTATGCATGAACCTAAACTCTGTAGTTTACTGCAGCAACTTAGAATGCATTATGCATGGGATATAATGCACATTAAGAGTTCCTGTGAACTCTCACAGTGCATTGTGGTGTCTTATAATGATCAAGCATGGCCAACATCCATAAAAGTTTGAAACACCAGTTTCAACCATCACTCAGTCCACTATCGTAAAGTGGCTCTAATCTTTTCACATAAAACGTTATAAGGTGCTTGAGCTTCCAGGCGTTCATTTTTGATGCTTTTATTTTTTAAAGCTCTGGATTTTATTATGGTTTTAAAGCAAGTAAACACTGTGATGGTCTTTTCTTTTCTCTGTCATCCAGTAACACAATAAGTTACTTACTTAGATGCCAAGTCATAGCAGTGAACAACAAACTGGTAATACAATGAAGTAAATATAATTATTTCCACAGCTTGTCATTATGCTTACAGGACTATGAAGACTAATATTTTGATGAGGGTTTCTGAATGTGTTATTATTACATGTCATTGTTACAATACAGTGTTTTGCCATTTGTGGTTAGTCAGGTTGGATTGCTCCCGAAATCTAACTCTCCTGTCACTACAGACCTTGTCGCTCCCACCCTCCTGCCAGTAGTGACGGCTGGGGCACATTCAATTTGAAAACGCTGTGCAATTCATCGCATTTTACGGTCGAGCAACATGTTTCCAAGAAATGGTGTCCAAGATGCATTTTCTCTCATTTGGTGGGTATGTGGGAAGAGTTAGCCCCATCTGCAGTGATGTATATATGAAACCTGCTGTATTAAAAAGAAAATGCATTCAATAAGCGAGCTGTCATAGGGTTGGTTAACAAAACTGGGTGTGCAATACATCACTGCTTCTTTTTTGAAAAAACTAAATAAAACAAAAAAATATTTGCTAGAATTTACTGGGGCTGAGCAAAGCCCTGATCTGCCTCTTCTCTCCACTCACCTTCATCCATCACTCTTGCTTGCTTGCTTGCCCTCTTGTCTGCGGTACTTTATTTCAAGTAAAGCTTTCTACTTTTTTGCTACTTGCTCAATTTGTGCCTTTGGGACTTCTGAAGTGAACTGACAATTATTTAGGTCTGTGCTATACAACACAGTGCATACGGGAATTCTAGACACTGTTTATGCTCTTCATCATCATCTTTTTGGCCGCTCCTGCCACAGATCATTTGCCTCCATCTCACCCCATCCCTTGCGTCGTCTTCTGTCACACCGACCCTCTGCATGTCCTCGATCACTACATATGACACATGAATCTTCTGCGGTCTTCCTCTTTTTCTCCAGCCCGGCAGCTCCATCTTCAACATCCTTTGCCCAATATATCCACTGTCCCTAGACAGCAAATCTCAAAACCATCTCAGCCATTCCTCTCTGACTTCATCTCCTGGCTTCTCAACCTGAGCTGTCCCTCTGAGGTACTCATTTCTAATCTTGTCCACCCTGGTCACTCCCAGCGAAAATCTCAGCATTTTCAACTCTAGCACCTCCAGTTCCACCTCCTGTCTTTTTGTCAGCACCAACGGCTTCAAACCATACACCATGGCAGATCTCACAACCAGCTTGTAAACCTCCCCTTTCACTCTTGCTGCTATCCTTCTGTCACAAAGCACCCCTGACACTCATGTCTACCCGCTCCACCCTGCCTGCACTCTCTCCTTTACAACGCTTGTGCTCTGTCCCCTGCTTTGGATTGTTGACCCCAGCGATTTAAACCTAGCCACCTTCACTCCCTCCACTACTCCATGCATCTTCATGTTAAAGTTTGCTGTGTGGTGTGAGGAATGGTAGACAGGATAAAACAAAACCAGCCAACTTTACTGTAGCTGAAAGTCCATACAAAATATAAGTCGGTGAATGTTCATGAAAAAAAAGAAAAACAGGAAACAAAAAAACTATAATTAAAAACATGAAACATTAAGCCAGGAGAAACACACAGCAGGAGAGGGAGACAATGCAAAAAGGGGCAAAGGAACCACAGGACTATGTATGCACAGACTAATGACAAATGAGGGACAGGAAGGAGGGAGAAGATCAGAGGTGGCAACAATCAAGGAATCAGCGAGACAGAAAGACTGAACATAAGACAGGAGACATGAAGGACTACCAAAAAGGAGTGGCTCAAGCGGGAACCAACGGTGACCTGTGCACATGGCAAAGGGTTACCATGATGGCGAGACTACCATTGTTGCCCACCCCACATGAGTGGCCTGTGCTACTGTAGACTGGCGACCTGTCCAGGATGTACTCGGCATCTTGGGTGTATGATATGTGCCTCCTCCATCAGCTGCAAATCCAAATCACGTACCTAACATTTCTTCAGAGATGCCTCCAGAGGAAGGTGTTCTGCTGTAACTGCAGAACATCACAGATGGCAGTTCAACAAGCCGATATAAGAAGCTGAAGAACTCCCGTTTGTAGGAGATTCTGACGTAGCTGATAGTTTTTTCCTTTTGCAAGGCTCGTGTAAAAGTCTGCCACTCTGAATGAGTCTCATTTTAATTTTTATTTAGCTAGTGGTAGTTTTCACACTGAAACAGTGGTGTTTTATGGGATAAAGTAAAGTTGGAACTGTACAGGATCCCGATCCATCTCTGTGCCATCTCTACTGTCACAGTGTGAGCACTGAAAGTGAAAGTCCATTTCTGGTCTGATCCTTGTGCTGTAGACAGTTTCAAAAAGCAGCACAAAAATCAGACGGGAGATACATACCTAAGCTCATACATACAAGCTCATCTTTTCCTCTGTAGGCTACAGTAAAAGAGCTGCCTACAGCACCCTTTATCCCCCAAATATTTAGCCCTTGTAGATGTTTAATGATAAAGTGATGTATGCATTCATACCTTATGACTATATAACATTAAACCAACACCAATCAGCTAACAAACACCAGAGAAGGTGCAAAACACTGTTTTCTGCTTTTTATTTTCATGCATTCGTGTTAAAACCCATTTGCATAGACTTGATGAGACACTTTGTCCTTTAACTTCCATCCTCGCTGCAAAATAAAGCAAATGCAGCTGCAGGCTGGTGCCGACATAAAACTCAGAATGACCTCAGTGTGTCTCCATTAAGTCACACACATACACACACTTCAACTCACCGGCATTGTATGTGCACTTCAAGAAGGGGTACAACTCTCCAGCACTCAGAAATTATGTTGCTTACTTTGGCAGAAGTATGAAAGGGTAGTTGGCTCTCTCAGCGTGCCTTTCTGTCAGCTCTATTTATGCTGCAGCGACAGACTGCAGAGCTCCGAACTGTGCTTTTATTTACTGTATTTTACAGATTTATATTGTGTGGTTTTCTGTTTTTAAAGAGCTGTAATTTGTGATTTCAAGACTTTGGGCTGTGTCTTTTGATCCATCATGCACATTTCCATTTAACGTTCAGTTCTCTTTCCATGAGGCTCTTTAATTGCTCCTACCCCTTTTCCTCCTTCCAGCTCCTCTTTCTTTTCCCTCTAGCCCATCTTCCTCTGACAGATGAGTGTGGTCAGAGGTCATGTGTTTGTAATTAGGTGAGCGCTGCCTTGGCACTAGGCCCTGCTTCCTGTTTCTAATCTACGGGGGGAACAGGCTGCAGTTCAGTCAACCCTGAAAACAGCTGTTAGCCTCAGGCTCAGCCTTCAAACGCCACTTAAATAAAACTGTCTTTAACCTGTCTTCGTAGTCTCATAACATTTATCATAACCTTCCTCTGCACCATGCCAGCTCTAATTCCCTACTGCTTGGCCAGTTACATAACTGCAGAAATAGTTAAGGTCTCAGTATTGATACTTTGAGTACTGCTTTACCCCCCTACCTTTTCCTTTTTAAACTATTTCCAGCACCTTCAGACCTGGTTTCAACTTGCGGTAATTTGCTGGTGGCTCTTGTTAGCCTGATTTAGTCTTTTTTGGGGGCATCTCCAGATGTTTATTTTCTGTATGTCTGTCCCAAAAGGAATGCTGCACTTTGGTCCTATGAGATGGAAGCAACCTATCCATGGCTAGAAGTTATCTAAGAAAAACGTTTTGATTTGAGAGTAAACAAAAACTGAATGAAGAAATAAATTGCATCTTATATGGAGTTCTTTTTATATTTTACAATTATTTTTTTTTTACCATTTTCGCTCCATTGGGGGCAGTTTTCATTTCTTTTTTTTGATAAATGTTATGCATTTAGTCATCACTACCCATACGAGCTTCAGTGTGTTAACTCATATACACCACATGACCTGGGCCAAACTTAGCTTAAGGCTCTAGTGTTGTCTACAACATGCCAAAATGCAAAGATCCATCATCAAAACTGCTCACAGGTGTGGGAATCAGAGGTCACCGCTGTTCATTTATGGGTTTTTAAGCCCACAGGGTCTTTTGAGTATCATTTGTTAATTCTGAAAACCTCTTGGATAGCAAGACGAACGTTTGCTAGATCAAAAATGTGTATGTGGGTGTGTACACACGGACTCAGATACAGCCTACTAGTACTGGGTTGGACCCCAGTTTTCTGTCAAAACCACCTTAATTCTTTGTAGCATACATTCAACAAGATGCTGGTAACATTCCTCAGAGATTTTGGTCCATGTTGATTCGAGAGCATCACACATTTGCTGCAAATTTGTCAGCTAGACATCCATGATGCAAATCTTCAAAGATCTGGTGACTGCGGAGGCAACTTGAGTACAGTGAACTCAATGTCATGTTCGAGAAACAGATGAGTTGAGCTTCATCCCTCACACCGTGACATCACAAGCAGCCTGAAACACTGATACGGGGCAGGGTGGATTCATGCTTTCATGGTATTTACACCAACTTCTGACCCTGCCATCTAAATGTCGCAGCCAAAATGAAGACTCATCAGACCAGGTAACATTGTTCCCATCATCTATTGTCCAATTTTGATGAGCTCAGTGGGAACTGTAGCATCAGTTTCTTAGCTGACAGGAGTGGCATTAAGTGTGGTCTTCTGCTGCTGTAGCCCATCTGCTTCAAGATTCAACATGTGCATTCAGAGATGCTCTTCTGCATACCTTGGCTGCAACAAATGACTATTAAAGTTACTGTTGCCTTCCTAGCAGCATGAAGCATTCTGACATTTCTCCTTTGACCTCTGGTATCAGCACGGCGTTTTCACTCACTGGATATTTTCTCTTTTTTGGACCATCCTCTGTAAACTCAAAGGCAGTTGTGCGGGAAAATTGCAGAAGACCAGCAGTTTCTGAAATACTCAGATCAGCTCATGTGGCACCACCAACCATGCCAAGTTCAGAGTCACTTATATTCAGTTTCTTCCCCATTTTGATGCTTGATTTGAACTTCAGCAGGTCATTTTGGCCAAGTATACGTGCCTAAATGCACTTAGTTTCTTAGGCTACTTTTACACTGCAGGTCTTAATGCTCAATTTGAATTTTTTGCTGAGATCCGATTAACTTAAACGTGCCCACCATCAGACTCCAGTCTGAACAGTCAACAGACCTGAAGTGACGTGCGTGCACAGAAGACAACGTGATGTCACACGCATCACGCTGTGTTCGCGGATGTAAATATGGATGCTACGCCTCAACATGTGTGCATAAACCTCTCTCCTTTCACTGACTAGCTGCATCAATGGCGTTTACTGCTCTTGTTTTCAGCCATCGTTTACATTTGTTCTCGCCGCACCTTGCCTCTTCTGGCGTACAGTTATGAGGGCTGTCTCACTTCATTGACGTGACCGATCCGCCTGAGGTCTCTTTGAAAAACATCAGATAAATATCGGATTTAGGACCACATATGAAGGCGACCTGAATCCAATTTGAAAAAAAATCTGATTTGTGCTGTTCAGACTGTCATTAAAAAAAACAAACAAAAAAAAAAAAAGATATGGGTCACATGTAGGCAAAAAAAAAGGTGGATCTGGGTCACTTACCTGCAGTGTGAATGTAGCCTTAGTCTTATATTTCAGCATAGTGTGTGACAGTGGGATGCTTGTTGGAAAACCATTACTGTGTAAACATCCTACTCTAACCATACATATTGCTTTTGTAATTATGTTTGGTCTTACAGGTTATTATATTAATTTATATTACTTATTAAGCTGTGTGAAACTAGAGTTAGTGCAGTGCTTAGAATCGCCACTGCACAGCAAAAAAGTCCTGGGTTTGAATGTGCTGAGTAGGTAAGGTCTCTCTGTGTGGAGTCTGAGTAGACATTTGACTGGTTACATTGTGTCTTTCTCCTTCTGTTCAAGTGTCGGCAGTGAAGGCCAGAACCTAAATTGTGTTGGTTGTCCAATATGGTTGCTGGAGTTTTGACCTGTTTAAGGTGGTTTCACACATGCACTACAGCCCTGATTGTTTTTAGGACTCACCTGATGAAAAATGCAAACGTCTGATGCAGATGAATCGCACATTAGCCGGCCTTCAACCTGCTAGGCAGCACAGAAGCGTGGTGGATAGCACTATCGTCTCACAGCAAGAAGATTACTGGTTCCCCAGGTGGGGCCTTTCTGTGTGGCGTTTGCATGTTCTCCTTGTGTCTGCATGGGTTCTCTCTGAGTACACCAGCTTCCTCTCAGAGTCCAAACACATGCGTGTTACGTTAATTGGTGGTTCCAAATTGGCTGTAGGTGTGAATGTCTGTCTCCCTT
This sequence comes from Etroplus canarensis, assembly GCA_015106775.1. Taxonomy (NCBI): domain Eukaryota; kingdom Metazoa; phylum Chordata; class Actinopteri; order Cichliformes; family Cichlidae; genus Etroplus; species Etroplus canarensis. The sequence continues at coordinate 8,894 of VUQH01054833.1, read as the reverse complement.
GGTTAGCAACCTGCTCTCCTGCCCAATGACTGCTGGGAGAGGCTCCAGCCGTGACCCCGATTTGCATAAATGGTTTAAAAAAATAGATGGAAAAATCTTTGTAGAATTCAGTTTGAACTATTTCATTAATGATTAAAGAACTTTATTATTTGAGATATGCATAGCATTTAAAACAGATTAGTTTGTAGTGGTGTACAGGTAGGATCTGCCTTTAAGAGAAGGGAATAAAGCTGAGTTCAAACTTTCACGCCATGTCGATTATTATGAAGATAATTTTAAGAGAAAATGCATCCTACCTTTTAATCCACAGCCCACGGGGAATGAAGAATGCTACCAAACAAGAAATGAGGGTTTCGCTACTATTCACAGTGATAGCTGATGTTTTTCACTCATCAGGGATAATTGGAAAGGAATTTACCTTAGTTGGCTGATTATTGTTTAATGGGATTAGTTGAAACAGCCTGAAGTGGACGATTGTTTTCATCAGTCCAGGAAAAGTTTAGTTAATTGAGCTTATTACTTTAACTGACTGTGAATGTATTTAAAGTGCTACTCATTGTTTGTGAGCTAGTTTGCACCCCATGAGTAACAGTTGTTGTTAGTTTTATTAATATTACAGGTTTTGCCACTGGTTCATTGATTATTTATTTTCTGTTTCTACCTTTTCAACTCCTCAGGTGCATTTAATTGCTTTTGATTTTTTTGCAGCTACTCAAAATTTACATTGTGACTCATTTATTAGTCTGTTAATATTCTGTTTTTAATAACAGAATCTGGTAGGCAAACCCAAACTAAGAGCAAATTACACACCTAAAGTGCTCATTTTAACTAACAGCTTGCCTGCTGTGCATGTTGGAACAGTCTCTGCTAGTCTGGGCTGATGATCCAGCAAAGATGTGCTGCTTTGTTTCCCATCAGAGTTTTCGGATTTCCACTGAAGGCTTAAAGTATTTACAGTGCTGCAGTCTCTGAGCCTCCCCGAGGATGGCATTACAGCTAATAGGAGAGATATGGCCAAACAGATGGAGCTGGCATGCTGCGGACTGATCTGCTGTCTCTGAGAACTTGCGATGGATTTTTGTTTGCTGGTTTGTCTGTTTATTTTAGAGAGCTGGCTAATTTTTAGGGTTAAATGCCAAATATCATTCCCCGCGTAGGGTGGAGTGGCTTAATTGTGAGCCAAGCACTAAGCTGGAGGGTGTCATTTGTAGAGAATTAGATGGGTGAGGATGATTTCCCTACAGAAATGTTAAATGTGAGCATGAGCATTTGGACAAAAAAGGGGTATTTTCATATACTAATGGAATATACATACTCCTGAGTCCTTTTGTTGCTCGCTGATACAAACGAGGAGAGACGTGGTTAGTGAAGGAAATATTTTTATATATGTAATACAAACACACATACACAGTCCAACCCTAACAGCAGTGATAAAATGTATTAAAAGGAATTACAGACAGCTCATTTACAGCTATTTACATAAACTGCTCTGCAGTTTGAAGTCTCTAAAAGAATACAGGACATCTGTCAAAACCCTAATGCATTCTTGCATTTGATTATAAAGCACCTTATTTATTTTGATATGCATAGAAAAGTTTAAATGGTCAGTTCACCTAAATTACAAAAAATCGTGTAATGTGACTAATAATGTTTTATTTGTGCAATGTTTTCTTCTCGTGCTGCTGAATTTAAAAGATTCTCCTGCTAACCTTGCTACAAATAGAATTAAGAGTTGGATAATGATCTTCTTAAACAGTGTCTGCAGGTCTTGATGCTCAATTCAAAATTTTTGCTGACATCTGTTTCATTTGCACGGTTGTTCACATTTTTATAATTTAATTTAAATGCGACCACCATCAGACTCCAGTGTGAGCAATCTACAGCCCGGAAAAGAAGTGATATCCCACGCAGCACGCTGTGTAAAACCTCACTTTCTTTTCAATGACCAGCTCCCTCAACGCTGTCTGCCGTGCTTGTTTCGTTCATTGTTTACATTTGATCTTACCCCGTCTCGCGTCCTCCGGTGCAGAATTACGACGTCTATCTCACTTCAATAACGTAAAAGTTGGATAAAATGCGACATGACCATTCAGACTGAAGTCTCTTTGGGATATGTATCCGATTTAGGATCACATATGAAAGTGGCCTGAATCCGATTTGGAAAAAAAAAAATCTGATTTGTGCTGTTCAAACTGTCATAAAAAAAAACCCAGATATGGGTCACATGTGGGCAAAAAAAAATCAGACTTGGACCACTTTTGCCTCCAGTGTGAATGTAGACTAACTGACTTGACAAACTAGTTCCATTCTGACAGCAAACAAGCGCTGTGATGTTTGCCTTTTTCCTGCTCCTCATTTAGATTATTTGCTACATGTGTATGAGCTCGGCCTCTCTTTTCAATTAAAGATTTGGATTTTTGAACTTTTATTCTGCCTCCTGGTCTCCTGTTTTTGGGTCCTTACCCTGTGCAATCAGTTACATAAAAGACACAAAAATTCTTGTATGAAAGCACCAAAACATCTGCAACATAAGTAATTTTTTTCCCTGGGGATTAATAAAGTATTATGATTCTGATTCTGACTATCTATTCAGAAAGTCCAGAATGAAAGTGGGTCATAGAAAAGGAACTGTCGGCACAAGCATTTTTTAACCAGAGGGCTAAACGTTCAAACAACATTTCTGTGACAGATCTGAGAACTGAGTATAAAATTTTGACTATTTCATGGACTCAAAGACATTTCCACGACTCTGTGCCTGCTACTTGACAGCAGATTTCAGATTTAATGCAGCTGCATGATGCATCATGGTGCAACATCGTTATACGAGGACAGGGGATCTCTAAGCTTCATTGTTTACATTTCTGCATGGTGAACTGACTTTTTAAATTGCTCTTCTGAAGGCACAAAGGACACCTTTATTAAATGACAGCAGTCAGTCATAACACATTTCAATCTGACTTCTTGTCAGAGGCATCGCACCATAAATGTTATATAAACCTGATTGCACAGATTTACAATTCCTGACAAGTGATATAACTTGCGTTTTTCCAAAGTCCCTGAAACGAAGTAATCAGGAAGAAACAGCACACAGGTAAGAAAAAAAATCTTTACTTTGTACAATAATGTATTTTTAGTGCAAAGAAATTATAAAAAACTTTTTCTTAATTGTGTGCTGTGGCACCTTTCTCTTTATGTTTCTTTTGTTTTTAACATTTTGGGTAGTCCTTATTTAAGAAAACACAATTTTCCTCTCTAGACTGAGAGGAATATTTAATAAGCACCGAACTTGTTTTGTGCGCTAATTAGGTTCTCTCTCTTGGCACAAAGCAGGATCCCTGGGAAAAAGCCCGAATAAACTGACCCACACAGTCTGCCAATCCTGTTATATCCTCACTGGATGCTAGGAGCAACCAGGTATCCATTAAAGGTGATGTAAACATCCACGTCATCACTGTAAATGGCGTTCTCCCTCTCCCTTTTGTAGAGCCGGACCCAGACCTCATCATTCAGAGCCAGATCCAGCATGACACTCTGACTCTGCATGATGGACCTCTCGCTAGGCTGAGCATAGAGGATCACCTGCTCCTTGTTGTTGTGCATCAGGTGAAGGTAGGTCTCCTTGAAATTCCAGGTGTGGATGTTGATGTTGAAGAAGTAGATCCCGGGCACGTAGCAGTAGAATTTGCCTTTGAACATGTTAAAGTGCTCGTGGAGGTTGACAAACACCGTGTCGAACACCAGTGCCTGGTAGTAGTCCAAACTGTGCAGGGACTTGCGACGCCCCACGGAGAAGGAGGAGTGAGGGATCTTGCAGGCATCTCCAGGTGCACCCGCTTGGCCTTTGCTGCCTTTAGGGCCCGTGGGTCCTCTGTAGCCGGGAGCGCCCTCCAAACCTGGTTTTCCAGGTGTTCCTTTGTCTCCTTTGTCTCCTTTATCACCTGAAGTGACAAAGACGAAGCAAGTAGACAGCAAAATCACAAGCTTAACCTGAGTACATATGCACTTCTCAATTCAAGTTTCCATAAGGAGGAGGTCTGCTTTTGCTGAGATAACACAGCTACACCGTTACTGCTTCTATATGAATTAAGAGGGTAAGTAGCAGCCAGGTCCTGCAAGTCAAATACACTGTGCAATGGCCAGTGTTCCCACCTCTATAAAAGCAGAAGTTTTGGCAGTTTGCTGGTCTGGAGCAATCCAGTGTGTGTTAACACAATGTTACAATCTTCCTAGGAGTGGATGTCCCAGCAAATTCACCCCAAGGTCAGAGACCTTGCAAAAATTCCAAGAGCTACATCTCAGACTCTAGACGCCCCAGATAACATGTTAAATATTAAAGCTGATGACAGAACAATTAGAAAAAGACTGAACAAGTATGGCTTGTTTGGCAGAGTTGCTAGGAGTGAGCCTCTGCTCTCTAAAAAGAACATAGCAGCACTGTTTAATGTTGCAAAGTTCCAAGAATTTTGAAACAGTGTCATTTGGACAGACTGGACTAAAGTGGAAATATCTGACCATAATGCAGAGTGCCACATTTGGCAAAAACCAAACACTGTCAAGCATGGTGTTGGCACAGTGGGGATGTGGGCTTGTTTTACACCCAGAGGACCTGAGTTGACCGTGGACTCCCCTGTATACCAAAACATTTTAGAGTCAACCGTAAGGCCATCTGTCAAACAGCAAAAGCTTGATTTAAACTGAATCATGCAACAGGACAATGATCCCAAGCACAACAGCAGTTCTACATGAGAATGTCTGAAGAAGAAAAGAATCAAGGTGTTGCAATGGCCCGGCCAAAGTCCAAACCTCAACCACAATGAAATGCTGTGGTGAGACCTTAAGACAGCTGTGCATAAATGACTGCCCACGAACCTCAATGAACTGAAGCAACCCTGTATAGATGAGTGAGCCATAATTCTTCCACACTGACATGAGAGAGTGATAAAATCATACAGAAAATCCTCACTTCGAGATATTGCTGCTAAAGGTGGTTTTACAAGTTTTTAAATCAGGGGGTGTACTTAGTTATTCACAGGACCACATAGAGTCCTGTGAAAACTTTTTTTCCAAAACTGTATATTCGTTGAAATTAGTGCTCACTGTACTTATTAACTGCAAAGGCTGGTTGAAATGACACGATTTTGCTTCCAAGTGGCTGTTTTCTTTTTTCAAGAACAAAAAGTGGTTTTGCCATTTAGCAAAGTGGAGCTTTTACTCGGAAAGCAACAGATCAAAGCTTTTCTCTCAAGTCTTCCATGTTCTCCAGCCTTCCATTTTATCATACACACAGAGCCATTAAGCATTTATGTTTGTCATAGTGGTTACAAATCCAGAAATGGTAAAAAAAAAAAAAAAAAAATCCCAGGAAGCCTTTTACATCTGACAAATCAAATCCTGCCTGTAAATCTAAAGGAACTATTTTATTTAAAGTGGTGCTTATCTTGAATTTGACCTCCTCATGGAAAAAATGTTCAGAAGAAACATGAAAGAATGCCATTTCTGAAAAAAGTGAGCCACGAACAACGTCTACAGTCTAACTGAATTTTATTTTAACAGCTTATTGACCTTTGCCAGAGTCCAGTAGCATTTGTAATAACGTGTAGAGTTTATTTCTCCCTTATCCACAGTTGTGGGGTCATTTGGTGTTCAAGTAGAGACAAATTATTGGAAAAATTATCATGAATTGTCTTGTATGATAAAGGTCTGACATGATCTTGAGAAAATACAAGTCTCAGGAACTTCCACTCTTCTGTGAAGGCTTTCTAAAAGATTTTGGGGTGTGTCTGTGGAAATTTTTGCTCAATTATCCATAAGAGCATTTGTGAGGTCAGGCATGACGCTGATGTTGATTGACAGGGTTCTGTTCTAGTTCATCCCAAGGGTGTTTGATAGGGTTGAGGTCAGGGCTGTGTGCGGGCCAGTCAAGTTCTTCCACACACCAAACTCATCCAATCATGCCTTTATAGACTTTGTTTTATGCACTGAGGCACAGTCATGCTGGAAGGATAGAATTGTCCAAAATGTCTTGATAAGTTGAAGCACTAAGATTTCCAATCACTGGAACTAACGGGCCCTGGCCAACCCCAGAAAAAGACCTCATAGCATAGCATCCCGCCTCTGCCAAATTTACAGCTCTCACAATGCAGTCAGGTAGGTAATATTCTCCTGGCATTTTCCATACTTGGACTCATCCATCGAACTACCAGATATAGAAGTATGATTTGTCACTACACACAGATTTCCACTGCTCCAGAATCCAACGACAGTGTGCTTTACACCACTCCATCTGATGCTTGGCATTATGGTTGGCGACGCCACGGAAACCCATGCTATGAAGCTCCTGGCACAGAGGGTTTTTTTTTTTTTTTTGCTGATGTTAATGCCAGCAGAGGTTTGGAATTAAATGGGAACAAATGAAACACCTGAATTCAACAACTGAAACATGCACCCCAACACTTTAGTCTGCATGCTGGCTAAACGCAAAATCTCTCATAAATTAATAAATGTTATGTAATCCAAAGGTAACTTATTGAAGCATCCTACAGTCTTTGTGTTTCTGTTGCTTTCTTTAATTTGTCTCCATTTTGGACACACAAATTGTTGTTTTTGCATTCAAATATTCCACTAAATGTGCTGTTTAAAAAAATACTTGGATATGTTTTTAGATGCTTCATTTACTCTGTTCTTGTTCATATCTGGCTTCTTTGATGAATTTTGCTCTGCTGACACAACACCCCAACTCTTCATTTGGATTTTAAATTTAAATGCAACGTGACAACAAGCTCTGAAAATGATTAATGAGCTTATGTGTATTCTCCTGTTGCCAGTACTGACTGAAATGTCTCTGCTTAAGTGAACATTTTGAGTGGTACCGCTGTTCTCAGAAGGCAAAAACGTCTTTGAGTTGATTGTGCATTTGTATGTCAAGTGACGCAGCTTATATAGAGGGCCTTTCTAAATGTCATCACCATATCACTGTGAAGCAGCTGTGAAAAGACCCGTGAGCTCAGGAAATGCACCCTCATACATAAACAGAAGCCAATTTATGAAATGGGCAGCTCACTGAAGTTAGTGGATGGAAAGCTGGTGGCCATTTTAGTGATTTCCACATTCAGCCGATGAATGATATTCTACTGCCCTGGCTCAAATCATCCACCATCAAGGATCCAGATGAGAATTTAATTTAGCTATTAAAATTCAAAATGCTCTCTTATCAAGCCTAAAGGTGGCCAGCTGTGTTTTTCCTTATTTTCTGTCATACATACATCCTATCCTGTTGGCCATATCAAGCCAAAGTTTTAAATTATGATTTCAGAATCACTATGAGCCAAAGACTCTTGAGTTCTCTAAAGGCTCAGCTTAAGACATTTTTTTCTACTCTTAGGTCTGTATGATGTCAAAGGGAGTGGACATCCTTAATATAGTCATATCAGGCACACAGGCCTGACTGTGAAGAGAAGCCTCCCTACCATTGTGTGTGAGGGACAGCCAATCAGAAATAACTTGGCTAACAAGGAGGGGAGAGGAGATAAAACAACTTATATAGGACAGATGATAAATTGAGGGGCTGCATCAAGTCCCAGTATGATAAATAATGATAATCTTAAACTATAAATCAGGACATTTAGTCTAGTAGATTTCCTGATTCATAGGAAAGCAGATTAATTCCCATAGGTAATTTGGAAGAGATTTTACACCTGATACCCTTCCTGACACAACCCTCCATGGTGAGAGGGGCTTGTGTCCCCACCTGGAATCAAACCAGGGACCTGTCACGTGTAAGGTAAATGGGGACATTGAAAACAAACTACGAAAATGAACATAGTATATGGGTCTTAAAAGGTTTGAAAAATGCTGTTATATGATAGACTATGCAGGGTTTTAGAATCAGAATTAGAAAATTGCATGTCTTTGGTTTAAGAGGCTCTGAGGCTCCGGTAACATTAAAAGCCCCAAAATTACACATTTTTGTAAAGTCTTGCTTACCTCTCTTGGATGCTGTGTGAACCTCCATTTAGGCAGCTCTAAATGCCAGCACGAGTTAAATGCCTGTGGGACAGTTAAATCCCACCGGAAGAAGCCACAGCGTGTCCCCTCACTCACCATAACCAACACTTCCGGTAGAGGTAAACACTGCTCATCCTCTCCAGAGAGCCACAATGACCTCTCCAGCTGTGACTTGTGTCCAAACAAAAAAGTCTCCAAGAGAGTTACAGCAGTTTCCACAAAGAGTAGACGACCAAAGGGACTGATCTGTCAGTCATTACAACATTTTTGTTACTATATTGTTCCAAAATGCTTATTCCAGAACAAAAGCCCTGGTTATTAGGACCTAAAGGACTAAAACATTCACCATTAGTTGAATTCTCTGATAAAATGTCATTGCAAATTTCTTCCATGTTAAGCAAAAAAAAATTAGTAAACAAAGGAAGGGTTCAAAATCTGAAATCTACATTGGAAATAATTGCTTTTAGCTTAGTTACTAAGTGTTAAAGAGTCATCTGAGTTTTTTAAATAATCCCACTACATACAGTATCTAAAGTAAACCAGCCACAGGGGCCCACAAGCCAGTGTAGTCCTAGTGCCGGTCCCAAGCCCGGGTAAATGGTGAGGGTTGCGTCAGGAAGGGCATCCGGCGTAAAAACTTTGCCATATCAAATATGCGGATTCATAACACGACTTCCATACCGGATCGGTCGCGGCCCGGGTTAACAACGAGCGCCTCCGGTGCCGTTAGCCAACAGGGTGCCGGTGGAAACTATGCTACTGTTGGCCGAAGATCAAGCAGGGGGAGAGGGGGAAAGCGTGTTAGGAGGCAGAGAGAGAGAAGGAAAGATAGGAGGGTGGAGGTGAGAGTAGGAACTTTAAATGTAGGCACTATGACTAGTAAAGGGAGA
>VUQH01054829.1:0-34479 GCA_015106775.1 Etroplus canarensis | reverse complement strand
ACACACTGGGAGGCGAACACTCTCTTCACCCGTTGTGCAATTTATTTACAGTGTTGACAATAACAGTGCAGCTCAGGTTGGTGGTTTGGACAACCAAAGAAAACTATACAAAAATAAACTTCAACTGTTCAAAAAAATAAATAAAAAGAAATTCAGCAATTAACTAAACAAAAACCTTATGACTAGGCCCATGGCTAATGGGCAACTAGCCAGCACTTCCCTCTTGCAGTGCCACCCTCAACAACTCTCTCGCAGGAGCATAGATCCAGGCTTATAAAGCTTAAGCCCCTCCCCAGAACAAACCATGCAGATACTTTAACAATTAACTTACATGGTGAATGATTTTTATACAAAAGCATAAAGAGACATCCCCTTTACTATTATGAGGTTTTTATTCAAAAACCATTAGGATACAAGTTGATTTATAATATTAAAAAGACTATTTGCAAAAAATAGAAAAACTCCCCTCTATTCCCCCACCACTTGGTAGGCTCCAAATCCCCCCTACTATAAAAAGGTTTAGAACCTGCCATTTCCTGTTTGCCAGTCTAAACCTCCAAGATGGTGGCAACAAGGAGCAGAGCAACCCTCAGACATTCTGGTAATACTGAAAATTAAATTCACTTTGAACAATAAATGGTTTTGAATGTGTGGGCCCACTGAGTAGTTATTTCAACGTATGGAAATATGACAATGACAGCTTTTCAGAAAATTACCAAACGCTAAGGTCAGAGATAAATTAATACGACTTCAAACCAATCAATGATTAAATTGTCAATAGTAGCATTGGCCTCACATCCACAACTAAAACAACAAGTCCACTTTGCCGGCTAGATGTAACAATAAAGTAGAAGCTGTCATTTTAGTGTACTGTGGGCCATACACTAAGTCAGTCCTCTATAGGGCACGGGTTACCCCCGTGACACTCCTGTTCTTGCAACATGCAGTATTCCATTAGTATGCATACTTTTACTTTGTTATACTCACCTTGTTTAATGTCAATTCATCCACATTTACTTTATTTTTATTAGATAAGAGATGCATTTTTGAGACAAGAGATGTCATTTCTTTGCAAACTTTATAACTGATTCAAATTAGTTGGTGAATACTGTAACTTAGCTGACAAAAGTTAAAAACTAAATGAACAGTGATATGAATCGTATTTTGAGACGTTACTGCAACTCTACCACCCCAAAACTGCACAGTTAACAGAGATGTGGACATTGTGTCAAATAACGCTTTTTCATATGATACTAACATCATAAAAACACAAAATGTGGGAAACTTTTCTCAAAGAATGGTGCTCCTCCTGCAAATTTTCGAGACGTCAACCCATGGAGCTGAATGTAAAAACCTAAATATCCAACTCACTCTTTAACCTCCCTACCCCTACTGCAAAATTTGTGTGCTCTCCAGTTGAGCAGATGTGAGAAAATGATGGCAATTGTCTGTTGAATTCACAGTGAGGGAATGGATGTCATGTGTCTCACCTCCTGCATGTTCTACCCAGGGAGGACCCATACCTAAACCAAACTGAGTGTTTCCAGCAGTGAGAACAAGTTTGAAGTGGACTCTCTCCTGCTGTGTCCTACATGTGAGAAAGTGCAACTGTAAACCATGTCCTAACTTGAGTCTTCTGACGTTACCTTTAGTTTTGTGTAAAAAACGCCAAAGAAAACAGCCAGCTGGCAAAGACAGTAAAGTGCAGGGCTGTTTTGGTAACATTGTATTTAAGTGTCCCCGTTAGCATGGTGGTTTGCGCATTCGCCTTATAAGGGTTTGGTCCCTGGTGGGGACACAAGCCCCTCTCACCACGGAGGGTTGTGTCAGGAAGGGCATCTGGTGTAAAGCCTCTGCCAAATTACCAACGTGGATTAATCTGCTGTGGAGAATACAAGGGCATAGCCAAAAAGTACAGTTCATTTTGTATTCAAGAAAATTTGTTGATGATTCCTACAGGAAGTGACAGATCATTATGGAGTTGGAGGTAATGCAGCCAGATAGATTGGTGTGTAGGCTTTTGCAATCTAGGGTTTATGACTGATGATATGAGGGGTATTTAAACACAGAAGTAGTGGTTATAGAGCTTTTCTTCCTTTCACATGGCATTAGGCCCTGCAAAGTATAATATTACATCCATTCTCTCCAAATGTTTATATTGTCCCTTATTCCCTTTTCTGAGTTTTCTCAGTGTCCCTCAGCATGGGAATAATAATGCTTATGTGACACTAACATGAATAATTCACACAACAAAATGTTTAACTTCACATGAGAGTCTGTACTGACAGGGTTACAAGAAAATACTTTTTTTACTGTTAATAATACAGCTGACACCTTCAGCAAACCCAGAAGCAGGCTTTTCCCTAGCATTATGGGAAGAATGCTGATGACATACTGTGACAGTAACTGTGTGTCAGCAGAAAGACAGACCGCCAGCTGAGGATATCAGAGGAAGACAGAGACAAAGGCAGCTTTTATTTCTTCACCGCACATTCCAGTCAAAGAAAGAAGCTGGCTTGCCTGACTCTTCCTTGAACCATAGGCAGACTAAGCCATGTCTGGATCACAGTACTTTCCAGACCCACTGTTATTTTGCACTTCTATGCTGCAATGTTACAATGTAAAAGTTTAAAGTGTGTCTTGATGTTTTCGTACATTTTTTCCTTGAATCAACACCATGGCACCAATTTTTGTCTGTCATCATTATAGAATAGCAGGAAACTAGGATCACCTGCAAGGTGTCTGTAAGGATCCTTTATAAAGCACTTACAACACCTCTGGTGATTATTGCTTATCATAGCATTGAAACTGAGCTAATTAGGTCACAGTTGAGATTAATTGAAGCAATTTTTTAAAAAAGCCTCTTTTGCTAAGTTATACATTCCTGTCTTTCTTTGTGTATAATAAATGGCAAACCAAAATAGCTACTGCCAATGTGAAATTAACTTCCTGTGAATCTTTAATTTGGAATGGGACCGTTATTTATTCTTTTTTTAATGTAATTTTGATGATAATTAACAATTTGTCCAAAATTTGTCAAAGCACGTGATCTCAAACATAACTCAAGCATTACATAAAGTTTGCCCATATGATGAACTTCAGGAAAATTTTTAAATCCAGTATCCTTTGCCGCAGCCTGTGTGACATACATCAAGGTATGAATCAGCAAAGAAGGGCCTAGTGAGGAGAGCAACCTCTGTTTCACTCTGGGCAAATAGTTTATCATTTAGCAGAGAAACACCTGTGAGATCTAATCAGTTCTTTGGAATGTGCAAACCCAAGGTTTGTATAACAAACACTAACAGAATGAAAGTATAATGTAAGGAGAGCTGAAGTCACAAAAACACCTACTTCCTACTACTACAGAAAGGGGTAACAGTTGTTCAGACAGGGAAAAAAGGGAACTTTTAGATCTCACTTCTTGCATTGGTACCGAATATTGTCATTAAACACAAATTAACTAAAGACAGGGTTTAAATTCTAATCATTAAATTTTGCTTTACTACTTCACCAGGAAAAACCAAGAATTTCCCTTTAGACTCATTACTGTCATCACTCATCACACAAGGCAGAGATACCAGTTTCTCCAGTGACAGAAGCCTCAATAGACCAATATGCACTACAAGCCATGGTGTAAGGGCCATAAATCATGTTAATATCCACTATGCTTTCGTTTTTCTCGCTGTCACTATCATTACTACACTGTGCATCTGCCAAATGCAACAGGTTCAGGCTCATGCTTTGTGGGAGGTTGGAAAGAATTATCCAGCATCCCACAAAGCTAAGTTCGATTGAGGAAATTAAGTCACAGATTACGGTAAAAAGTACAAAACAAAGCAATGAAGATGGAAATTCCCTTTAAATTAAGAAAAAAACTACCTCTGTCTTTAAGAGATAATTAAATGTTGGATCAGCAGCTTGTTGTGGTTATGGTTAAACAAAAGTTAGTTTCTACATCTCTGGCTATTCTTTATCCCTCAGTTTACATTATGCTGAAAAAAGCAAAAAATTTCACACAGGCCACATTTTTTAATCCAGCATATTTTTTAAAGTTATATTACCCTTGAGGATGTTATTTTCTTTTTATTAGGAAAGATCAATGGTGCCAACATTAGCCCAGATGTAAAGTAGCATAAATCTCCCCCAGGAGCCCTCACGTATCCATGTCTGCGGGTATGGAGATGGTGTCAGTGAGCGCATCCTGTTGTCCGTGCTCAGGAGAACCTGTTTCCTCCTGAGTCATGGCTCCCAGCTCCAACCCAGAATCGCTCATATTACAGAATACACACAGAGACAATGGCACACAAGTTGGACACTAGCAGGCACAAACACACACACATTCTCATCATATTTAACAAACAACAGGCAGAGGATGAAACACCTGCACTGTGTTTCCTCAGTTTCAGGGGAACTTATAGGGAGTGATGGTTACACGATGACATGACTGTCAGATATTGCCTTCCTTTCCTACAGCAGGTGTTCTTAAAACTATACATCCATGACTTGTTTTGGTAACCTTGCAAGATCTTTTGACATATCCCAAACAAAACCAGGTGATATGATCTAAGCCTTACATTAAAGTGGCAATCTAAAAATCCATTTAATAGGATAAATGGAATATTTTTAAAGATAACGTGGGACAAAGACAGAACAAATGTTCAAATAAGTGATTAAAAATATAATCGTGTCACTACAAACCTGAGAGTTACTAAATCTCCCAGACTGAGGTTTTAAAAAGTTACACATAGTCAGGAACCATTCTAAGAACAGACCTTTGCAATTAATATATTAATAAAACAATAATACTCAACAAATTACTTTTCATAAAATAAAGGAACATACTGCTTACAAATGTATTAAACGTTTTAATCCCTGCAGTCAGGTAAACATTACAATATTATTTTCAAAAGCAGACTAACTACTAAAACTAGATGGTCTATTGTAGTGTCCAAGAATAATTTACGTTTCTACATAATACACCTGTCTAAGGGTGGACCCTTTAGTTAATCAATGAAACCTGAGACAAAGGCTTAATTCTGATGGCTAGAATTTTACAAAGTATATTAAAGCTCAATCTGTCGCAAAGCAAATATGAGAAGAAATGTGCACAACATTGTTTTAGTCTATTAACCAAATAGAGGCAGTCCTCCAAATCATCAGGCAATTAAATTAACATCATTCAATAGAGACAGTCTATCCCAACAGTAAAGCCCAGAGCTCGAAACTGATCTGCCAATGTAAACTATATTGTGTAATAATAATAAAATGCTAGAAGATGATGTCATAAAATAATAATAAAATGCTTTAATATTACTGTTAATGCTGTTGTTATTTTTAGGGGTGCTAAGATTCAATTTAGGAGTGCTTGAGCATCAATTCATCAATGCACATAGTATCATATTAATGTGAAGCAAATGAAAAAGAGTTGGGATGAATATTACACCACCGTGGCATTAAAACGTTTTATTGCTTGCTTTTAATGTGTCTGTCGCATAATGCAAAGCACAGCTGGTTAAGATCTGTACTTTCTGAGGCACTTAAAGTTGCATTTAAAGGTTCGGGGAAGTTTATTCTAATACTGTCCAAATTAACCCAAATTCAGACATTAATATTGACTCGATTAAAGGTTCCCTGAATAAATTGTCAGTGTAAACATCTGTTCACCTAGGCTGTCAAGGCTATCTCTAACACACTCACACAGTCAAGATAAGAAAACTCTTGATAAAACTGCCAATATCAGGGGTTATTTACCACAAGCTAAGAACGATCTTCATGGCTTGAGTGCAGACGGAAAGTCCTCAGCATCAGTGTGTCTCTCTGAACAGTTTGAAGCGTCGCTGTGTAAACAAAGGCGGTGAAGAGCCTTTGACTAAACAAAGATTTAAAGACAGGCGAGAAGTGAGGCACTTCTGAGGGCATGAACGAGGAGTGGTTGAGATAAGGGGGCGCGCACGCACACACACACACACGCGCGTTCAGGCTGTGTGCGGTGCGCACAGGAGGAGGAGGAGGAGGAACCAGAAATCTTCGCTCATTTACTTAACATCACTTCCTCACCGCCAGGAAAGCAAACAGGCTCCTGAAGCTGCAGAGGAAGAGAAGTGAGGTCGATGTGAGCGGTGTCTGCAGAAAGCTGTCACCTGGAGCCCCTCGATCCAAAGCGTCTGCTGTTTTTCTCGCTCCTCTGCTCAGGAGCTCCGAGGCAGCAGGAGCGCGTTGCCACCGATTCGCCTGGACACTTGGGGAAAGATCTGCGGGCTTTCTCCCGGGCATGGAGAGGCTCTGACGGGGGTAATCGGATTTTTTCCTGCATGTGCCTTATTCTAAATGATGGTAAGTTTAGTATGCCTTCACTTGTGTCTTATATCAGTTTGTGTAATCAGGCTTGATACCAGTGATTTTAGGATTTTCCTAAGTGATTTATTCAGACCAAACACCCGCAGAGGCTCATTCTTATCGCTGCGAAAATGTTTCCGAATATTCCCAAGTCTCACTGCGAGTTTTAAAGATAAAGTTTACATGTGGCATAATATAAACATTATATCAGATTATTTTCCATTTTTGACTTTTTAAACTACTCTAATGACAAAGATACGATGAAATAAACATACTACCTAATATGTCAGTGTAAGCAACACTGTTATATTAGTGATTTGACTGATTATTTTACAAGAAGGAGTTAATATAATGACGTTATTATTGGTGTAGTCTAAAATATTTGTTTTAATATAATCTGTGATAAATTGATTTAAAAAAAAAAAAAAGAAAAAAGGCATTTATGATCATGCGAACGCTCAAAGCTCTGATACAAGCAGCATTTGCCACATTTGCCATTTATGCATCGACAAATTTATTCCACGGCAGAGAAATATATAAACGTAACCTGTATTTTTCCAGTGTAGTTTGAAATATTCTGTCAGCTGCGATTTTTAATCTCTAACTCATTAAGTTTTCAATTACAATTCATAAGAGTCATTTATAAGAGCAGAAAATGCCAAGTACCAATCAGCAAAACTAGTATTTTGTGTCTCGCTGAGCCATTTTTAAAATCTGGGGTAGAAGTGTGTGAGGTACCTTCTCTTTCTGTTCAGCTCCTTTTGTTTTTCCATGCGCTACTTTTTGGTTTTGCCAGTAAGTACATAAGGTTACACCCAAATCACTGACACCCCTTTAGCAGCCACGCAATGACCCTCATTAACTAAATTAGGGGAGCCTCCCTAAGCATTTTTCACAGGCTGGTATTCATATTTTTCAAGGACCCCCTTCATGGTTCCAGACAAGAAACTTACTCTCCTGTTTTGCCAGTCATTCAAATCACCTTTTAACATTTCTGTCAGGTGCACAGTTGGAAGAGTAATGATTAATAGGGCTCTCTGGTTTTAAGAAATGTGTGTAAATAAATTTATTTAGATCAAATAAACTTCAGTTGCATTTTCTCGTTCTTATAATGTGCTTATATTTTTTCCCATGATATAGAGATAAAGCACATTATTTAGGAAACAGTTAAATCTAAAGTTTAATAATTTAAACCATCACATTTTTGTAAACATGTATTGTCTTCAGAGCTTTTATTTTTCAGTATTTCACAGGAAAGAAAAATGTGTTCCTCATATACCAACAGTCAAAACTGTCATTCTGATTTTTTTTGTTTGTTTGATTGATGTTTTAAAAAAGTTTTCAGGACATATGTCTCTCCTGTCAGTCAGTGTCAGTTATCAGCAGTAGGTATATGTGATTCAGATCCTGGACGGGCTGTAAATCCTAATCTCCTGAACTACCTTTATTTCAATCCTCGATAATATCCAGGCGCCTGGTGGAGGCAGTTGGGAGGTTTGCTCAAATCACATACACAAGGTTTGTGCTCGAGCGTGTTTGATTTAACACTGCGGTGTGTCTCCTAATAACGTTAGGCCCCATTTCTGGACTTCATTTCTTCTTTATGGCTGACCTGAGCCCCTCTCTGTCTTTCTCCCTCTCGCTCCTCAGACTTCATGGTTCCTATTACCAGCTCTAATAAATTGTGAATAAGCAGAAACCCAAAAAGTCCTGGGTTGTGCAGAATTCCCCACACTGAACTGAAGGCACCCCCTCTTACGAAAACAGTTTAATTCCAAACCCTTCTGTAGCAAAATGTTTGTGGAATGATAAATATTTTCATAGCAACTTCTGCTCTTCCTGACTTTATCTGCACCAAATTTATGATATTTCTTCACAGCTGTGCAGCTCTTGATGTCTTGTGGCTTCCGTATGTCTCTCTCGATCTCTCGATCTCTCTCTCTCTCTCTCTCTCTCTCTCACTCTATGTCTCTCTGGGAGTCAAGCAGTCTCAAAGATTTGAATTTAAGGTTAAAGCAGGGCTATAGTGTGGACAAATATATCTACAGTATCATCTCAGGAGCTAAAACTAGATCAATTTGTTGTAATTTTTTGATGCGTCATTCACTGTGTCATTATAAAACATTCTAATTTGCTGTACTAAAATGAGGGAATTTGATACTTGTTGCAGAAAAGTTTTTCTATTTACACTGTGGTTTTTTTGTTCCTAAGACACTGTTAAATTACATATTGTCTTTGTATTTTAATCAGCACTGTACACAGATCAAATTTGTCTCCATGGTTTTGGTGTGGTGTGGTTGTCTTTGGCTGTTGCTAAGGCGAGATATTTACATGTCTATCATCTTGCACTTGATGTTTGACAAGAGATTAGAGTGACAGTTCTCATCTTTAGACTGGTTTTAACAATGACAGGAAGACATTAGTTAAGTATTACAACAGGGTTTAATCAGCCTGACTGTAAAAAACAGTATTAATGGTGGTCACTGTACTTAAGTGCGTTTGGTTGTTCATGCATTTGTTTATTTATTTACTGTTTACTACACTATTTGTTCAGTTGGCATGTCTTCTTAATTTAGTATACTTTACTTGCTCATTACCTTGCAAGTCTGCAGCTGATCTAATATCCTAATGGAATTTTTAAAAAGTGCAAATGTAAAAAAGTCAGCAGAAATAGAGCAGGTTAAAGAAAAAAAAAATAATATTTAGGCATCAGCTCATAGAACTATTGCTTTTAAACTATATACAACTTCATGTTAAGCTCTAGAAATGAAGCCTGTTTTCTTTTGTTTATTCTTTGTTATAGAGGCTAGATGATATGGTAACATAGAAGCCAATCATGTCTAATACAGCCAGTGCAAGTAAGATAATATTTTAGAATTTTTAACTTCCAAACAGTTCCCTTTTTCTAGTTCTTTATTCACTAAATAAATTACTTTGTATTTATATTTTAGCATGCATGAAATATATATGTAATAGAGGCTTGGTCAGTTAAATTTTCAGTCTATTGTGTTGCCAGACTCATGAGGTTTATATATAAAACCACACGTTACTGTCAGTGTGTTTGGTTTAGCAAAAAAGTCAGGATAGAAAAAGTGCTTCTGTTGCTTCCCAAATGATTCGAGGCTCAAAAGTTAACAAACTTCTCACTAAATCTAAATGTCTTCTGCTCTCCCACTGTTCCCTCCCAATTTTTAATTCCCTTAAGTCCCAGAGAGCTCATGGGGAGGCCCCGTGGTGATGTGTGTGTAGGTCCATGCATGTGTAAGAAACTCTGGGCTGTCAGCAGACAACAGCTGTCTTTCTGGCTATCTGTGTTCTCCTTATCTCATGTTGAGAATACTGAAGCCACACACATCGCAGCAAAGCTTGCCGTGACCATATTTCATTTTTGGGGTTTAATATGTGGGTACTTTCCAATGAAAAGAGAATTTAATATTTCTCTGTTGTCCTTGGAATATTTTTTAGGTGTCAGAAGCTTTCTTCAGCATGACTTTTTCATAGAACATATTGTTTTTCAGTATTCTTCCATCTGTTAGCTCAATTTTATATTCATGTTCATATTTGATAATATCTTATGTTTTCTGGCATTCTTATTTCCCCATAAAGGTATAAATCATTCTTGCTTTTCTTTTCTCTTGCTTTCTTTGCCCCCCTCAAACACACACTTATGCAATAAATATACCAGTAAAGAAGTAATTAGACCCCAGTCTGTAAGTAGCACCTCTGAGATTCAGCTACCACTGAGTTCTGTCTGGCCAGCTGTTTGCTGGGTGGACACTCACCATTGTGTGCTTGGGAGACGATGGAGGGTAAATGTTTTTGTCCTAATGACTAATAAAGCAGCAAGTCTGAGGGTGTGTGTACTTTAGTGTGTGTGTATGAGTTCATTAGAGAAGGCAGGAGCACTCATGCAGTCAGGCGTGTGTCGCTTTTAAATGCGGGAGTACATGCACGGCCACCCTCCCATCACTGGACCAGATGTTTTTTTACCTGGGAGACAGACCACCATCTGACTGGGGTCAGCCCAGTCCTCCAACCCACACCCACTCCTCTAGGCTGCTGGGAGGTCTGCCAGCTGTCCCTCACACTGACCTCTGTCCTGGGGCAATTGTTTTGGAGTAGGTGGTCCTTCTTATATTTGCCAGTATTACGAAAGGAAATGATAAGGGGTATTATTAGTGTCGGTCCTCGAACACAGGGATTGAACCAGGTCTACAAAGGAATGCAAGAAAGAAAGAAAGAATTAGAAAGCATGGAAAGGAATTCAAATTTTTTTTGAGGTGATATATAGAATAGAGGAAAGAATGTGTGTAAGAAAAGATAAAGATGCTGGCATTGTTGGATAAAAAAGGTTTTGAAGGCTTCTGGTGTTCAAGCAGACTTGTTTTTGGAGTTAGTCAAGAGAAAAGGAAAGGACCCCAATCTGGGAGGTAAAGTTACAGAATGTAGACAGAACCAACAACAGGTTCACTACTGCCAGAGATTAATTGAAGCTGCTTGCAGAATCATTTCTGTTCCTTTTAAAGGAGTTCTGTGCCTGTCATTATGTGATTTCCCTGTTCATTTATTTTTATTTGGCAATAATTTAAATTTTAACCAAGTGTGCTCTTTTGTGTCTGCTTAGTTTATCTGAGAAAAAGCAAGAGAGACGCTAAAAGCTGAAACAGCCAGTGTAGGGCTTAATCACAACCTCACTGGTTGCCAAAGTTTGCTATTTTTTGGTTGTTAATGTAAACATCACAGCTCAGCAAGATAACCTGGAAATGTTTGCATGCTGGCTACAAAGACCTTACAGGGTCACCCTTACAGTGAACAGGTGCCTAAAACTTAGAAACGTCTTACACCTGTATTTTTTATTGTTTTGTTTTGTTTGGTTTTTTTTGCCATCTTAGCAAATATCAGACTTTGTGTGGAGTCAACAAATACATGAAAGGTATCTGTGGAGTTTTATATTTTTTTCCCAGTGTCAGAAGCGAAGCACTGCTGCTCAGCTTTTTGCTGATGGAGCTTTGTATGTGGGTAAGCACAGCATTTATTCTGATCATTTAGTTACAGCTTTTACAGCTGATAAAAGATGAGCATAAAAAGTGGACCCAAAGTAATTTACTAATATTCTGAATGATAATATCCTTATTATCCCCCAATGTAATAATGATACTATGGTACCATTTGTGTCTCTCAGATATCTGAAAGTGTTTTAAACTAAAATTATAATTGTGAGGGTTTTCCGTTTCCCTTGTCTTGTTTAAAAGTAATCTGAATATCATTACATGTAGGTTTTGAATTGATTATCTGACAAAAAAAGTTATTTAAAGACTTGAGCATGTTTTAGACAACCATTTTACTTAGGAAAGTAATCAGCAGATGTAACTGATAAGGAAAATAAGAGCTAGGCCAAGCGGATTCCTTGGAAAGTTTTGCAGATTTGCATGTAGTTTTCACTGTTTACTGTAAGATTTTACAGCATTTCTGGACAAAGCTTGCAGGCTCTGAAATGGCTTTTTATCATCATAAAACCAGAAAATACAAAATCATCTTTTTTTCATTTATAATTGAAACTGGTTGCTTTTTTGCTTGTTTATTGAATGTAGTTTTGGCAATCAAATACATTAATAAAAAATACATAGTTTTGAGTAAAAGTAACTACATATTTTGCTATTTTCTGCAATCTGCTGTCAAATCATTTGTGTGCCAAAAGTGGTTAAAAAGGGCAGTATTTGGCAGATGGCACCAAGTTCCTCCTCAAAACGTTGACACACATTCAAATAATGGGCCCTTGTTCAATGTCTTTTATCAGCAACTGAGAGAGAGGTTTGTGTGCAACAGTGAAACTCTGACTGTGGATGTGACTGTGACTGTGGCTATGACTGTGAGTGTGGCTGTTGCACACAACAGTAAAACTGTTGTGTAACTGCCACAAATTCCCTTAGGCACTTATGCAGACTGTCCAAATTGAGTGCTCCAGGTGGGGTCCCATATGGCATGATTACAGACCACTAAATCACCTTTTCAAGCTGTTGATTGAAAACCAGTAATAAAGGTCAGACTATCAGAGGGTCACCATGGGCTGCAACCAGACTCTATATATCATATCCCGACTCAGACAAACACTGACACACTGCGCACATATTGACACTGTAAACACCAGACAGACACCAGCGTCCTAACAAATTGTCTGACTAATGGAAATGAGATGGGAAAAACTATACTGGAACCCTATACTGGAAATTACACCAGCTACAGTATATGGTGAAAAAGGAATGTGCCACTTAGTTTAATAACTCGACTAGTTTTGTTCAGAGTACAAGATAACAAACCTGAAATAGGATGTGGCATGTGATTTTTTTTATTTTCACAAAAAATTAAAAATTTTTCCAAATATAAAATATAATCCAGTTTTGTGCGAAGCAGATGATTGAAGTTGGTCAGGGCTTTTACAAAGATTATACTATTCTGAGTTAGTTCTTTGTGGTATTTTTGTGTACACTTCACACAGTACATTCACCAACTGTTCTTGTATTCATATTGTGTTCATACGTATATATATTCATACGTGGTCACATGTTGATTGAACACTAATGTTGGGTGACACTAATACTAGAACATATTAGTGTTCTGGATTAAGAACCCAGTGAGCATGTAACCACCAAGAGCTTTCACAGGACAACTTCTCTCTGCATTTTAGGTGTCAGTTGTAAATTCTCATTAAATATGCTTGAACTTTTACCATCTGAAATACCTTAATTCACCTTCCTGGAGTTTGCATTTGTTCTGTCATTTACACCATTTTTAATTTAAAAAAATGGACTTTGTACAGGCAGAGTTTGAAAGAACTTCCTTCTGAAGTTTTTTTCGTTTTTCACACAACTAGGTCAGCACAAACGAGTGAAACAACATGAAAGTTTTCAACCTAAGACTGTTTACTGTTATTGCTGATTGAGCAATTATTTTTTCCTTGGCTTCAGATGTGGCCATATAACATGTTGTAAGTTCCTTGAGCACGACGACATCCTGATAATTTGTGCTAGATTGGTACGTACAGTATGAGTCAGTTTTGTGTCAATCAACTCTGTGGTTAACTGAACAACAGGTAAATCTGCATAAACAGACTTTTTTCCTTTTAACTGTATCACATGGCATTTCAACTTAAGGCACAATACACACCACAAAGGCTAGAACTTGATATCCATGAAGTAAGCGGTGGTCTAGTAGAACCCTGAGACCCAGGTGAAGCTGGTGGGACTGGCCTTGTGGCCTTGTGGCCCCCTGTGGCACTGCTGGGTTTGTTTTAGCTTCAGTTTCAGCTCTTGGCCCTCCACATCTCTGTTGAACTCCGCTCATCTTCCCTCCGGTGTCCTTTAGTTCCCATGGCCTTGGCTGCCCTCCTCCCAGGCCTCAACCTGAACCAGGAAGTTCCTTGGCTTTTAGATAGTTTTTGTGTTTGTGTGTATGTGTGTGTGTGTGTGTGTGTGCATAGACGACCGTTGCAGCTAAAGTCAAGAGGACTCAGAACAGGCGTTGCTCCTACTTTTTGATCCCTGGAAAGTACTAGGAAATGCAAAACACAACAGAACTTCCCTTATTTTTCTTCTGCGCTGCAGGATCAATGTCATCATCTCAAGCTTCATAGTCTGCCTGTCATAAAGGTCAGATCAAAGTCTTTGATGGCTGTAAGGCATTAAACAAAGGTTAGTGATCATTTCTAAGGTAGAGAACCTGAGCTCATATTTAACATCAAGTTTAAAGCAATTAAGAAATGGTGAATATACCTTTCACTTTATTCTTCCTTCTCAGTCACCTTCATGTTTGTGTTGCTGTAAAAGCTGTTTCCCCCCATAATTCATGACTGTCATCTGTCTCTGTCTTTGTGCTGTCAGTGAGGTTGAAGGTCAAGCAGTTAGCCACAGTTTTGCTAGAGTGGAATGGCCCATAGGCAAAAAGAGAGAGAGAAGGAGAGAGAGAGAGCGAGACCGAGAGAGAGAGAGAGAGAGAGAGAGAGAGAGAGGCATATATTTACAAAGACAAAAGAGTAGTTGTAATTGTACTTAACCAACCCAGGTTACCTTATGATTTAGGCACTCTGTTTTTTTTCAGTGTTCTGATACCTACTTGGCTACTGGAACAATACACCCACATGTATTCGTTCAGCATCTCCGTCCAAAACCATTTATATACTTCTCTATCCGGCTTCACTCTTCAGAAAAGATTTTCTGCCACATTCAGAAACAAAGCTGCAGGGGTTTTCTCCCAGTCAGCCATGAGAGAATTCGCGAGGGCTGTACTTATGTGGGGTGATAAGACTTAACTTGTGGTCTGTGTTTTAATTTTTTCCAAAGAAGTTGGGTGGTGTTTAGTTGGAGCTCCATACACTGTACTTCCACACCAAACTTGTGAAGGCATTTCTTTGTGGCTCATGTAATGTGCTTGCTTTTATATAGCGCTTATAAAGTCATACCAGCCGCTCAAAGCACTTTAAACTAGAAGGCTACATTTAACCTTATGTGCATACAGTACTTTATTATGTCTCCATAGTATAGTAGTTTGCACATTTGCCTTGTGAGTGAAAGGTCCCTGGTTTGAGACCAGGTGGGAACACAAGTCCCATAGGAGGGTTGTGTCAGGAAGGGCATCTGGCATAAAATCTGTACCAAATTACCTATATAGTTTCATTTGCTGTGGTGACCCCTTAGGAAAATACAAGGGAGCAGCTGAAGGTGCTTTTTATCTACCTCTCATCCCTGGTCAATTTAGAATTACAAATTAGCCTAACAAATTTGTCTTTGAAGTATGAGGAAGGCAGAGTATCTGGAGGAAACTCACACAGGGAGAACATGCAAAATCAACACAGAAAGGCCCCATGTGGGGTTTGAGCCAGGAACCTTTGCACTATAAGCGACATTGCTGACCACTGAACCACCATGCCCCACAAAATCAGAGTCAGAATCAGAATACTTTATTAATCCCCGGAGGGAAATTACTTAAAACCTGACTACTGTACCATTTTATGCTGAACAATCCAAAGTAACCTACAATTTGACCTGTTGACCCTGTATGTGTAATATAGATGACATTTTTAACTTATTCCCAGTAACCGTTACCTATTGTGAGTGGGACTTAAGCAGTACTGTTGTACAGAATGACATAATTCATCTTCCTCCTTTGACTGATTTACGTGCTATTGATTTGTTTTACCTTCACACTTTTTTCCAGAAACCTTTTCCTTTTTGTATTGCCTCCATCAGTGGGAAATCTAATCTTTTATCATATTACATGATATTTTAATTCTCTGTAAATTCAATCAATTTATAGAAAGCCCAAATAGTTCTGCTTGTGGTTAATTGAGTGATTTCAGTACCCAATAAAGTAATATATGCAATCGTATTGTTATTTACAACTTTGTGTTCAATTACCCAGCACAAGCAAGAAAATAAAGAGACACTGTACTCCATGGAAAAAAAATTGTAAAATCTTTCCTGTCTCCACCTTATCTGCTCACCTTATTTTTCCATTATGTCTTCATGGTTTCCCATCACCTCTTTGTCCTATCATGCCACCAACAGACAGGAGAAATTCTGATGAAGAAATGTGAAATTTTCATGCACTCCACTATTACTGGAATTTTCAAACCTAGCTACACACAGAAAGCATGGCACAAGTGCCACTCACTCTGCTGTTTCTTTTTTCAGTAAAGATTTCCCTGGAAACAGCAGTACCGGCCAGGTTCCTGTAACTCCCCATTTGTCTGTCAGAGTCTATTATGACAAGGCTCTCAACATCCATGTCACATTTAACTTAATAAAGAGAGTTAAGTTAAAAATTATATTTAGCTGAACTTTCTTTTTCATTGTTAATTCTATTCACCTTTTGAATTGTCTGCATGGAGAAAACATTTTTCTCCTTGTCTTGCTGCAATAGAACTCGAGGCATGTCACCATATGCCAGTGAACTGCATACCTATGCCCTGATGGTGTACATTCACTATTGTTTCCACAGGAGAGTTGACGGCTTGAGAAGAACCTGACAAACAGCAGTGTGAGAGGATAAAGAGGTTTAAGCTCTCTCTACAGGAGCAGGTGAGAGAAGAAAACTACAAAGGCATTCAGTCTGCCTGGGAAGTTAACAAGAAGACTCAGTTACCTTAAAATAATGTTTTGCATAACGACTTAACTTCTCATCATGACTCTACCTCCACATTTTTACAAACTGACAGTCAGTGAAATTGTCCTTTTTTGGCTGGTTTCACAGCTTATTTTCTAATTGTGTCCACTCTCGCCTCATTTCACAGGGCTTCTTAATATCTAATCCAAGGTCATCAAACCTCCTACAGGTAAGCTTTTCATGACATTTGTGACTAAAATTAAAAGTGAAATTGTATAACTAATATGGCATTACCTACTTTATATTTATTTCAAATGACCAGTGTCTAAAATTTAAGGTAATCTGTTGCCAGAAATTGAGTCTAATATACATATTTATGTTTTTATACTGTAAAATCACTCTAGGATAATAATCGTTATGTTTTTGTTAACTTAAGAAAAGATAATTATATATACAATGTTAGCGGGTTCTATCCCATAGGGGTTATCATGTTGCACTGCCATAATTGTACAGTAGCTTGGAACAGACAAACGGACTCAAACACTACGTTTCACGTTTCATGTTTCTGCTAGCTAGTTCTTACCATAAAATACTTTCACAGTGCAGAATGGCTATCGTTACTCGTTTACTTTTGTGTATTAAAAACTAATAGTGGATAAGTATTCATTTGTTGCAATCTCCATTCTCACACTGGTCCTTTCGCTGATAAGGGAGCTACAGTGTCCTTAGAGGAGAGTTGCCTTTTGACGAGTGTGGCTAGCCTTAAACAGAATGATAGTCATAAAGAAAAAATAGTAAAAAAGAAAAAAAAAAAGTCATTTTTTATGTTCATGGACGCAAATTGTTATGTGTTTTCATGTCACAGAGTACAAATTTTTAAGTAAAATATTTCAATAGGAAGTATATTACATGTCGTAAACACATTTTTTTCCTGCAAAAGCCAAGGCAAGTAAGTAAACAAAACTTAACTACTGCATTTTAAACTGAACCATGGTCTTTTTCTAAACCTAACCTAGTCATTTTTAATGGCTAAACCTAACCAAGTCATTGTTAGTGGCAAAAATTTACAAAGTAACATATTTGCAATTAATAACATATTCAAAACTGTGGAAAAATTAAGAGTGATAAATTGTGTGCTTTGTAAGACTTGAGCTTTGGTCTGTGGTGTGAGAGGTGACGAGTGTGCCTCCACCAGCCCTCCAACCTCCGAATATAGTCTGTGACTATTTCATGAACTGCCATGAGACCCGGTTGGTTAGACAGCAGAAAAACTGAGGTTCTGCACTGTGTATGACGAATAAGGATTATTTTGAACTGTGACTCATGAAAAGCTACCCTAGTCGAATCCAGAAATAAAAAAATATGGATCTGGAAAATAGGATAATATGTCATCTTTAAGTTACCCTTTGATTTTCTTTTCTTTTAATTTTCCAGCTTTTTTTTTTGTTTGCTTGACTTTATTTTTAATGATGGAAAATGAACACAGCTTTTCTAATTTTATTAAATGTTCCTGACAGCCACCTGTTCTTCCTCATACTAACTTCTACATGACAAAAACCAGATATTACTTTGTAATGGATATAGAGAAGTAAAGCTTGTCACCAAAAGTTTCCTCATTTTTCCTTCCTCCTCCAAGATCATTGACATGGCTGCATATGGACAGACTCAATACAGCCCTGCCCTCCAGCCCGCAGGACCATACACACCGTACACGCACCACACACAGGGCTACAGCATGCCATCATACAGTAAGTACAAACAAATGCAGTGTTATGAATATACAATACAATGACATTACAAAACAGTGACTGGAGATGGACACTAGAGGAACAAATATTTTGTAATATATTCAACAAACTGCCGCATTGTGCTACAAAGATAAACTGTAATGTTTTACTTACACCAATCAGCCACAACATTAAAACCACCTTGCCAGTATTATGTAGGTCTTCCTTGTTCCAGTCAAAACTGCTCTGATTAGTCAGGGCATAGACACTGGATCTCTGTCCGTGTTCTGTGGTGTTTGGGCCTCTGTGGAATGATTTATTCTAGGCATCCTGTAGATGGTTGATTTGAACAGGATTTGGAAACTTGAGGGGCCAAATCACTGCTTTTGGCTCTTTGATGTGTTTTTTGAGCCGTTTCTGTAAGGTTTTTCTTTTTTGTTCTTAGGGCACATTGTCTTTCTGGGCTAAGCTGCTCCATTAGGGAGTTCTATTGCCATGAATCGGTGTACATGGCCTGCAACAATGTCTTGGTAGGTGGTATGTAGTAAAGTAACGTCCGGGAAGACCATAACCACAGGCTTACCAGCAGAAAATTACATTGTAACAAGATGATCAATGTTACTAACTTCACCTGTCAGTGGTTTTAGTGTTGTGGGTAATCTGTGCAGGCTCTATTCAAAGTTAGTTTTCAGTGTTGTTAAGGAAAAGGGCTTTCAAGAGAAGGACAAAGCCACACACTTGAACTTTACTCCAACTAGATAACTTGAAGAAGACTGAATACAAGCTTGATAATCAGGCTTAGTGTGCTCTCTAGACTTAGTTACTTCAACTAATTAAAGAGCCTGCAAAGACAAAACTTGGTTTTGACCCAACCAATCAACATGGAGGCTCTCAGCCTCTAACAATAGTGTTGTTTCATGTAATTAAATGTGTTACAACACTGGGTATTGCTTAGGTTAACCCTGAAGCCAACATTTATCTTCTCTTTTTTCAAATTTTATTTTAGATATTAAAACAGAGGATGGTCTAAGTCACTCTCCAGGACAGACAGGACTACTGGGCTACTCCAACTTCAGCAGCACTCCATCCAGTCAAAGTCTCTACAGCTACTCTCACACACATGGTTAGTCTGAAACACTGCATGTACCGAAACTAAGGACACACTATAATACACGACAACACACTGACCTTATATATACCGTCTTTGATTTGGCTTTACTGAATGGAGCATCCGTACTTGCTGTTATCCTTAACTCAGTTCCTCTCCTCTCCTCGCCACACCTGTTCTCCATTAGCTGCGGTCTGGGCTCCTGGCGTCAAAAGTCTCTCCACCCCTCCTCTTTTCTTGGGGTCAGGCACCCTTTCTCCACTCAGACCAACAACACAGCGTGCAAGAGCTTATGTCAATTTCTCTGGAGAGAGACTGAAAAACATGTAGATGATAGGAAAGAAAATAAGAATTGTAGGAATAACAGTAGATGGACAGAGGGTCTTGCTGACAATCAAATGTTCAGACAGAGATGTAGTATGTGTCTGAGTCTGTGCTGCTCCATGACCATGCATGTCTGTGTGTGTTTGTGATTGAGTGTGTGTGTCTGTGCTGTACACATTCCTCAGTCGCCCGGCGCCCAAAGCATGACTCGCTCAGTGCGACTTTATGGTTTTGAAACCAGCGTGAAATTGACCTTGTGTGTGAGAGGGGAGAGGTTAAGGGGCATTTTACGGAGGGGTGAGGAGGTTTAATATTGCAGACAGAGCATGAGCTATTTCCACTGTATGAAAGACAGAAAGGCGAGATAAAACACTTTAGAACGCTCAGAAGATGATGGGATGGATGTGACTTTAGTGCTTTTTAAATGCTGGTATTTTGCACTGTACTCTAATATCTGACCAGTTTCTTCATATATAGATCAGGTACATAATTCTGATTCAGACCCTCAATTCACTTCAGCTTCTGTAATGTCACCGAAGTATTAATTTGACCACTTTGATGACATACTTTGACAGAACCTTTTTGATTGGACCATCTAGTAGCTATATTTGTTTTTTTGGGGGTTTTTTTGTTTTTTTTGGGGGGAGGGGGATCAAACTGAGACAAATTTTTTTTCACATGTATCACGCATACTGGAAATACTCCATTTGGTTTAGGTGTCAAGGTTTTTTGAACAGAGGGTGCAAGAGGCAAGACAAAAGACAACCATTTACCAGCAGGGACATTGGATATCACTAAAACTTTATATTAGGTTAAAGACCGGTTAGTGTCAGGCATTTACATTGTCACAAGCACCCCTATCAGGATATGTCTGGGTTCATGGCTGGAGTGCCTGTGTAAAACTGGATTAAGATAAGCACTGAATTTGCATGTTTTAGGATGTGAATCAGCATAATGAATTGTTGGTTGTTAAAAACCTAATTCGGTTAATCTATAAAAATTCACTTTGGTATCCAGTGTGAATGTCATCCTTGAGCTTTCTCCAGCCACCCACTGACTCCAGATCAATTACTTTGCGGCCCCTTCCAGACCATTCAATTCTTGTTTTCCATATAACTTTCTTTTAGGAGAATATTCAGATGTGAGGCATTATACAGGAATGTAAATATTCATATAAACACACTTTTGATGAAACTTCTTAGAAACTGCAGCCTTCAGTGACTGTGCTTTGTTAGATCACCATTGAACCAACAAACAGTTCTTAACAGTGTGTACTTAGAGTTTGAAGGACGCTGTTCCCAAACAAAATACATTTGTTTGAATATTTGTATGCATAAATCATTAACTGCAAACTTCAAACGGTAATAAACTGCCACAACGACCAAATGTTTGTAGGATTTCAGAATGTTTCCATGTCATCCATTATACTGTACACAATACACAAGCATGCACACAAAGGCACAGGCACACACCACAAAAAGCCTTCAGAAAACTTACTGTACACTGTGTGTACAACTAAAACCAAATGGGGGCTATGGGAGCTTTTTTTGTTTACTCCAGAGACGTCCTGTATTTTTCCTTTAGTCACTCTGTAGACTGTTGTACTGTTTGGGGAGGTTTCATTGTGATTCTTCCACTGACTCATTATTCTACTGTTTGTCATGCACTGTGGCAAGGTGAAAAAGTAATGGGAAGTAAGGGACTTATGAAATGATGGGATATATACTGAAGGTAATTAAGTTGAAAGTGTATTTCAGGATACCTTTGGTTGTGTTTGAAGGAGATAATATTCTTTTATATCCCCAAGGGCAACTTGTTGAGAAGTCAAAACAAACAGGATACGTCCATCAATTTACCTTCAAACCATCTGCTGTAATTAGTTGTTCCTTTAAACGGCCCATTCAGTAAACAGTTCAAGAGGAAATAAAGCAATTATATGGAATGTAACTTGATCTGTTTTCTATGTGACTACAGATAGAAGTACAGACAATCATTCACATTAAAAAAGTTTACATATGTGTTATCATTAGCAGGCCTTTTATTTCACCTACAAGGGGATATTAGATCCTCCACTGTGGGTGCTTTTAGGTATTCTTATCCATGCCGAAGTAAGAAGAAGTAAGATGATGAATCCTAATAACACTAATTATAATAATTTTCCTTTAACATACCAAGAACAATTTTTCCACTTAGCCTTTGAGATAATTATATGGACAAAAGTATTGGAACACCTACACATTACACTTACAGAAGCTTTTATGACACCCCATCCTAAATCTATAGGCAGCACAGTGGCTCAGTGGTTCAAACCCAGATATGGCCCTTCTGTGTGGAGTTTACATGTTTTCCCCTTGCTATTTTTTCAGCTCAAGTTTCTCCTCACATTGAAAAACTCGGTTAATGCTGCCTGTGTCATTCCAGGACAAAAGAGTCTCTTAATCTCAAGAGTTCACTTCCTGGTTAAATACAATTTTAAAAGAGTGCATTAATATGGAGTTAGTACCCCCTTTGAAGCTATAATAGTTCCCACTTTTCTGAGAAGGTTTTCTATAAGATTGGAGTATAGAAAGTTTTGCCCACTCTTCTGGAAGAGCATTTGTGATTTCAGAGAATGATATTGGACGAGAGGGCCTGGCTCACGTCATCCCAAAAGTGTTGGATGGGGTGGAGGTCAGAGTTCTGTCAAGTTTTTCCACACCAAACTCCTCCAACCATGACCTTACAGACCTTGCTTTGTGCACTAAGGCCAAATCAGTCTGGAACAAAAAAAAGGACTTCCCCAAATCTTTAATGAAGCTGGAAGCACAGAATTGTCAAAATGTCTTGGTAAGCCAAATCATTAAGATTTCTCTTCTCTGGATATAAGGGGCCTAGCCCAATCCCAGAAAAACAACCCAACAGCATTATCCCTCCTCCAACAACCTTTATAGTTGGCGCTATGCAGTCAGGCAGGTAACATTCTCCTGACAGTCACAAAAATCTAGATTTGCCCATTAGACTGCCAGACAGAGAAGCATGATTCATCACTCCACAGAATGCCTTTCCACTGCTCCAAAGTCCAGTGGCAACTTCCATTACACCACTCCATCCAATATTTGACATTGTGCTTTGTGATGTAAGGCTTGGATGTAGCTGCTCAGCCACTGAAACTCAAGCCATGAGGCTCCCAGCACACAGTAATTAAGTCCGCAGAGCCCTGATGACTTTAATGCACTACGCGTCTCAACACTCGGCAACCTGCTCTGTAACTTTACATGGTCTGCCACTTAATGGCTGAGTAGCTGTGGTTCCTAAATGCTTTCACTTTGCAATAATTCCACTTACAGTTGATTGTAGAATATCTGAGAAGGAAGAAATTTCAAGAACTGATTTGCTACATCCTTTTACAGTACCACACTGAAATTCAGAGAACTCTTTAGCTTGACATATTTTTTCCAGATGTTTGTAAAGACAGACTGCATGGCTAGTTGCTTGATTTTATACACCTGTGGCCATGGGACTGAATGATTTAAGTGATTATGATTGTAGCCCAATAGTTTCTTTCGTGTAATGCACATTAATTTTGATGAGATATATTGCCAAAATGTGATGTTAAAGTTTGATTTTGCGTGAAATCGCTCATTTTGGATAGAATATAATAACACTCAAATACCACAGAGGATGCATGTTTGTTTTGTGATTACTTACCTTGTTTTGGTACTAAATCTCTGTAACAGGAACAGCCCCATCAGCCTTACACAGGTGTTATACTTTTCACTTGGGTATGAGTGGCGTAAATTTTGTCATCCAAGGATTAAAGCAAAGCTCAAAGTAAATATCCAAGCACCTGCCACTTTTTGTCCACCTAAATTCTTAAATGAATAACATAACTGCCTGCTCGATAGCTATCAGAGTTTAATTATATTACATAAAACTGTTGGGAAATATTATGCCCATTACCAGAAACCACATACAATTGGTGTTAGAAGTTCATTTGATTCTCTTTGGCTAATGGCCAGCGTTTCTGTATTTTTTTTCCGTTTATTTAGATTTATATTCATTTTAATATCAAGTTAACAGTTAAACAGAAGAAATGGAATGGAAGTTAGAAATGTTTTCCAGTGCTGTGGGGAGAAGTGATAAGATTACAGGAGAAGTAATTAATCAGATAAAACAAACAGTATGCGCAGATCTGGCAGGAAGATGCCGGGTGAGGCAGCATGACTGTGGGGCAAAATTGCCTGGAGAAAGACATTCCTGCTTTGGCTTGAGTAGATTAGAAGATTCCCAGAGCACAAAGAGCAGCAGACTTTCCCACCTGTATTTTCATGTCAATAATAAATCACATTTTAAGCTTCTGCAGGTCTGAGCTGTCAGTGATGAGCTCGGTACTTCCTCTACTCAGATCACAATTCAGATCAGATCCTGTGAAATTACATCTGAAGCTGATTCATCAATACCAGATGGAACCGAGTCACATATCCCTCCTGTTTGGAGTCGTATGATTTTTCTTTTAATCCTTCATGATTGATTAATATGCTCAAATTTGACCTTTGTCTTTGCGTCATTTCTTAGGTGGCGGTATTTCATCCGGAATTTTTCAAGGTGCCCATGCAATCTCAAGTTCAACCCCTTTCAACCCTTCACAACAAGTGAGTACTTAAATTTTGACCATCAACACAAGTAAAGATTTCTTTACATATAGTCATTTTTGGAAATGAAAGGGAAACTGTAGCAGTCCCATAAGATAACCAATTATCAATTGATGTGTTTGTGTTTTGATGCTACTGGCTAATATTCTTTTCTGTGCCATCAGGAATTTTCAGCATATTCGAGCTACAGTCAAAGTCAGTACCCGCCATATTATAACTCACATCACTACAACAGCCCCTACCTAACCAGCAGCAACATCAGCCCTGCTGCCATCACTGCTCCGTTAGCCTATCAGCACCCAGAGCACCCCATTATGCTGCCCAGTCATAGCCCAGAGTCACATACAGGTAAAGAATTCTTTCTTTTAAATTGACTTTAAACTAAAGCAAATGAACATCAATGTACAAGTTCTGTAAAAGGAGACTGCCATAGATGGGTATAGGAATAGAGAAATACTAAAAGTACCCTTGATTATTTGCTTTAGGGTTTGGGGCCCCTGTACCATAATATAAGTGAAGAAAAGACATTGTGAGACTATATTGTGTAAAATTTAATTTAGGTTTTGCACTGTCAGGAAAGTGGATGTTGTTTTGAAGAATATTTGAGTCATTTATTCACTTTATTTCTTTTGTGTGCCGTTGTTTTTTGGTTGTGCCACTTAAGAAACAAACTGAAAAGAACTAGTAAATAGAGATGAAAATATTCAGAGTTTTAGTCCCTGACAGTTGTGGAAGGTGAAACAGACATTTTCCATTAATCATCTTTGTTATATCTTTTGATCTGACCAGTAAATTGATTTTGATTATAAAACCAATTTCATCATGCAAAATGTTCTCAGTGACTGACTTAAAAACATTTTACGTGTGTTTTAGGAGAATACCACCCGCCACCCAGCCCCCCTACACCAGGTAAAGAGGAGGGAGTCCCAGCACGAAGGGGTTCAGATGGCAAGTTGAGAGGAAGAAAAAGAGTTAGTGACCCTGCTCCACCTTTGGACTCTGATATAGAGGTAAACACACAGTCACACAGTGTTGGAAATTAGCAGTATTTCGCTACAATATTTATCTTTCCTTCTCTCATACACACACAAACTGTCATGTGGTTAACATTACATATCTGTTATTTCACTACAGCGAGTGTTTATCTGGGATCTGGATGAAACCATCATTATTTTCCATTCACTCCTCACGGGAACTTTCTCCTCACGATTTGGCAAGGTACAGTGATCGACCCTTCTCTTTGTTATGTACTCTAAGAAATATGTACTTTAAGCTAATCACACTCACTGTTGATGTCACTGATAAGTTCAGCGGGCACAAAACCCTCACAACAAACACATCGCCCTGCTTTCTCTGAGTGATCAAGTGCTTATTGAACTAGCAGTCAGCGGTTTGGCTGCTTGAGACAAGTCCGTGACCTTTGGGTCTCATCCCTGAGCATTTTCACACGCTGGCTGTTTTTCCTTTCTGCCCTCTTGTTTCTTTTCATAATGCAGCAGGGCTGTTTAGCTACCCCGACAACCTGCCGCGTGATTGACAGCCAGCGGGACCTTTACATAACAGACAGGCAGCTGACAAGGGGCGGACAGTGGTGCATTTCTTGTTTTTGGCCAGGGATCTGTGTTTTGAATTCTCACGGTCCCCCTGCGGGTTGACACAAGGCTGATGGGAGTTTGAGAGCAGCGTTTCTGATCGGTTCAGCTCCCGGCAGGCTTTGCTTGCCATTGTTTCTTTTTGTTTCTTTTCTGCCATAGAGAGGAGGTGAAGAGAGAAAGAGTGGAAGAGCCAAAAAAGAGAGAGGGAGCAAGTTAGGCTGTGTGGATGTGTTGAAATGTGACTCATGTGCCAAAAATTCCTGATTCCTCCCACCACCCAAACACCCCGCTGCTGGAATCTAGGGAAGCTCAGTTAGACAGTCTATGTCATCAAAAGTCAGAGGAACTGAATGACAACAGAAAAACAGATTAACAGCCCAATGTATCGAGGCATTTTAGCCATTTTTGGCATTAATTAGTTCAGTCTTACCTTTTTACACTCTACTTCTCAAACTGAGCCTCTTGCACTTGGATATAATTTGGTCTCATGATTAACAAATGTTTGGACATAAATTTACAGGGAAGTCTGAGGCCAGTCTGAGGGAAGAGTAATGGGTGTGTTGAAAGACAATAATTTTCACCAGGTTGGTTAGCCAGAGGTGGATGGACATCCACATGAGGAGCTGACCCTTCCTCCCATAACATCACTTCCATTATCTCATCTGTCATACAGCATCTCACTTTGTCCTCTAGTCTGTGAATTCTCCCCCCAAGCTCCATATTTCCTATCAAGAAAAAAATTCCCTGCAAAAGAATCAAGCTGAGAACTGATTTTTTTTTTGTATGTGTGTTTTTTCTTTTCTACCTTTTCTGCCTTCATTTTTCTAGCCTGGGATTTAAAGAAAAGAGCTTTTTATATAGCAGTCATACCAAAGTCTTTAGAGAAAGGTGATTACAGATAATTATTTCAATTATTGAACAAACAAACCTTTCTCAAGCCTTTAACTCCTCCTACTTCATCCTTTCCATTCATCTCTTCCTTTCACAATCCTCCCCCTTTGTATTTTCTCCCAGTCCTCTGTGTTCTCCCTATTGCTCCTATTGAACTTATTTTGCCCTTTGTCCTTAATCACCTTTCTTAAACCCTTTTGTGCAGGGAGGTATTTTGTAATTGCTGTGATTTACCCTACTTGTGTCATCAAGCCCATTTTGCCATCCTGAGCCAGAACACAGCTCTACTTGTCATTTCAAATGCACTAATTAAATGCTCACCTTTGGCTGACATTTCCTGAGTTGCCCTGTCTCGCTGCCAAAGAGGAGCCATCAAAACAATACACCACTCACATGTACACACACCTGCTTTTGTAGTCTTGAATGATAACACACCCAGGCTGTTTGTCTGCCTGGCTGCTGGCACATTATGATTTATATTTTCTCCAGGTGATAATTTAGAATTTAGTTATTAAGGAACATTACTAAAGTTGATGTAATGCAACACCTGGGTGTTTAGTTTTATTTCTATATTACAGAAAACAGCAAATGATAAGAAACCAGGTTGTGTGGGGGGAAAGGTGAAAGACTGAATACATCTTCATGATTAGGTGAATATAACTAGCATTTGCAATACCCATGTTTGAGTTATCAAATCCACAGCAACTGCACAACAGTTATAGAAGACTCTTTTCATAGTCTAGATAGTTGAGACTAATGATAGTATTTTAAGCCTTTAACATCTTTTAAGCAATACACAACAGCTGGGAAAACTAGCTGACTCGATTAGTGAGCACCAAAACAAATAAGTTAGACAGGAAATAATAAAGATAAGCATGAGCATGGAGTTTGATTGGCAGATAAATATTCACACTTGCCTCTCCCTGAAACCTGTTTGTGTCAGTCATTTCATTTAGAAGTAAACAAGTCTACCATTGTATTGGCTGTACTGACGCAATGACAAGAGCAGTGATGTAAAATATTCAAATTTAACAATTTATTTTCTAAATAACATAGTTTGAACTTAAGCCTCATATTTTATTTTTATGAACCAATTCTGTAAGTGATTAAGTTCATATTTTATTCATACAAAATGAACTGTGTTAAATGTGCTTTGTAATTTTATTTAAAGATGCTGAAGACAGAAAACAAGTGCAAACAGTAACATTTAACCCACTGAGACAATATCCTTCTTTCCACCAGTTTATTTGTCTTGGCTTTGCGCGTATCATTTTGGGAGGATAGCAGATACAATACTGGAAATTTTCTGTCTTTGTGTGCTCCAGGACTCCTCAAAGGCAGTGTCCCTGGGTTTGTGGATGGAGGAAATGATCTTCAATCTGGCCGACTCAAGGCTCTTCTTCAATGACCTGGAGGTGAGTTTTAAAAACATGTGTGATGATTTGCAACTCTTGAAAAAAGAGCGCAGAAAAATACCAAGAAAGCCACAGGATTAAATTTTGATTCATTAGCTACCATTTCATTTAGCTGTTGCTGATTTCATATTCAGCTCACAGTACAAATGATCTCAGTATTTTTTAACAATTATGAGACTTTCCATTAAGCTGAGAAATTGCAGCGCTGAGAAATATCCAGCCATGTAAGCTGGCATACTGTTAACCAGAAAACGGCTTAGTGAGAGGTTTGACATTTTGGTGCTTTTTTTCTTACTTGGCATAAAGCACAGTGGCAGTCATTGTAGAAATCCCCTCAGACAACATCTACCCCATATTTATTCTTTCTACAGCATTACCCAAACAATTTCCTTTCCTGGGAAACTGACAGTACAGCAAGTTGTAAACTGTTGGAATATATACCGAAGTTGATATGCAGCCTCTAAAGTGATGACTCCTCAAATGAAGAAACAAAAAGGTCCTACTGCTCATTAAAATGCAGTTTCAGTACCTTCTAGTGACTTAATTGTGCATATGTTTTTCATCCTAAATTCCATAGCCTTGTTCTGACAAAGAAAAAATCTTCAAGAGGGACACAGAAAAAGAGAACAAGTACACATTGTGCTGTAATTATAGGTGTGTGTCTGAGTATCCAAGGGGAAAATTAGTCAAATGGGAGGAGGAACAGTCAAGAGGAGGGAAAGGAGCCAACAAAGCCATTTGCAAACCCAGTTTTTATCCCTCCTTTTGTTGTCAGGGCTCAGTAAAGCTCCAAAGCAGTATCCCAAATCAGGCTGACAAAGCCTGTTAAGTCTTAAGGTGCAATTATCTTGTCCTTATCATGACAGTAGCTACACCAGTGGCTACAACTGTTATTGCTGCTGTCATGACTCACATAACTGCAAATGGTTGGTATTACTGCATGACTAATAAAAGCCACAGTTTGCAGTTGAAATTTTAATGATTAAAAAAGATTTTAGTTCAGTGGCATGGTGTGGTGTGTACATTGGGGCTTTGCAGAGTTTCAGTGTACTTTAATTATTTTTGTCTGAGTGTTACTCTTAGGCTGACATTTTAAGAGCTGGCAAGAGCTGACAGATGAAAATTGCAGTTTACTTGCTTCCCGTGTTAAATAAACCAATGTGTGAAACTAAATTTTAAAAGGGTCATTTGCATTGTATGATCATGTGACATCCACCTATGCCAGATGTCACCTGAGTGGGAGGTGGGTTGGAGCTCCTGGGAATTGAGTTATGCAGCAATGTAAGAAAGATGAGGTAGCGTCTCCGTCTGGATGACTGAAAGGTGATAGGAGAGCCTGTCTGTGCTGGGTCACTGCTTGACAATTTGGAGTCATACTAGGACTCCGTTTTTCCGCATATGTGTGTACAGTTGTGTGTATATCACTGAGTGTGTATTACGTGTAGTGAAAGATGGAGGGCTATGGAGTTTAGAAGCTTAAAGCTCCTACTCTTGATTTTGGCATAGAGTCCCAGAAAAATATTTTAGTAGATGCCTTTGTGTGGTTCATTTTCTCTTAATCTATGATGATTGAATTCTCCTTTCTTTTTTCTTTTCATCCAACATATTAGATTATAATAAATGTTTTAAAGTTTCTGATTCAACTGCACGTGGTTGAAGGTGTTTTGGCTACAGCTGTATGCTTAAGCTATAGTGTGGTTTCCCTGCAGTTTTGTTGGTTGTATTAACAGAGACAAACAACATGCACAACAGTGTGCTTTGTCAGACAATGGGTGACTCTTAAGAGGATTTCTTTTTTTAAACTAATATTAAATGGTTGGGTGCGTTATAAAAATGCAGATTTACTTTGCTTCACTGTGTGGTTACACTGGAATTGCACCACTGCGTTGATAGACTTTCATCCCTGGCGCCTTAATGCCCCATTTCATGACACTTTATTTCCTCCTTCCTTGTATTTTATTTTATCACTTTTTCATATCCATCATGCTATCAGTTTTATAGAGGAGAGACCTGCCTGTACAGGGCTTCACTCTGAAATGGATCTGTTGATATATCTACTTTCCTTTTCATTTCTCAGGAATGTGACCAAGTTCATATTGATGACGTGGCATCGGATGACAATGGACAGGACCTGAGGTAAACTTTCTACTGGGTTACTGTACTTCGAGCTCTGCTGAGAGACTCTGACATTTCTACCGTAGCTTGTGAACCAGACTTGCCCTCTGGGTTTTAGTGCGCAGGAATTAAAAAAGCAGGGAGATGAGATGAGGACAGTGTGCATTTGTGTGGGTCTGTGTGTTCATGCATGCAAGCATATGCATGTCTTTTATTTTCCCAACTCCCACAGCCATATAGTATGTCGCAGGATTATCCAATGCTTTCATTTCTCATCAAAATATCTCTTTTTCATTCCCTCTTTCTTGCTCAGTCCAGACATTTTATTGCATAAACTTGTTGAAACACTTTAAGACACTTTTAGGAATGAGTCTGTACTAAAGTACTTTTTTTAGGTATTTATTTTATTGAACTTGGACCCTTTCATTTAAGAGTGTTTTTATACTTTTCCTCATCATACTGTGTGTATACAATATTTTATACTGACAAAGGCTTTTTTCAATTTTACAGTTTCTTGACCCTGACATTTTTTGGTTGCACTGGCACATTTCCTTACATTTAATGAATGGTTCAAGCACTGCTTTCTTTTTTATTTTTTGAACTGTTTGAATCAATTCCTAAAACCTTGAACTGTTTTTCTGAATACTAATTATTGAAGCCTTAATGGCAGCAATGATGATAGTGCTACAATCAACATTTGTGTATTTATTATTTATATTCTGGCTGTTTCCTTTATCGTGACTGTGCAGCACTTACAACTTTGGGTCGGATGGCTTCCAGAGCCCAGCAGGGGCAGGGTCTCTGTGTCTGGGGTCAGGGGTCCATGGAGGGGTGGACTGGATGAGGAAACTGGCTTTCCGATACCGCAGAGTCAAGGAGATCTACAACACATACAAAAATAATGTTGGGGGTAGGTTCCACTCTCTCTTTATATGGCATTGCTGTGTGCACACAACCTAAATGTTTAGACAGTCTTAGTTTCTCTTTTATGTGTGGTTTTCTTGCATATATAAAAATTCAACAGTTACAGGAAGTTAAGATAATGCTGTGATTACTCCCACAAATATTTATCAGCTGCAGGACTTCAAGAGCTAAGACTGAAACCTAATGAAGACATAAATCAGCATTGCCTTAAGATTGGCTGGTTTTAAATTGTGCGTTAGAGCATTCCCTTTTCAATTATTTCTACTGGAGCATCAAAGAAACCTCTTTTCATGATACGAAGAAGAATAAATTACCTGTTTTAGAGAGTGATTTTCAAGCTTTTTTCCCGCTGTTCATCAGGTTTGCTGGGTAGCCCCAAGCGAGAAGAGTGGTTACAGCTGAGAAGAGAAATGGAGGTCCTGACTGACTTGTGGCTCACTCAAGCACTCAAAGCTCTGGCTCTCATCAACTCAAGGTCAGTTTAGACTACCACAGTGTTATTACCACCAGCAGGTGATTTAACATTAGGTTTTAGCTGTATACAATTTTGTTTTGATTCAACTTTTTTCCCCATGGTAGTATCATATTTATAGTATAGTATTCACATTGTTTGTGTCGTATTTAAGGTGACTTTACTGTGTCCTGGTTTGCCCTTTTCCAGGCCTAACTGTGTGAATGTGTTGGTGACCACTACCCAGCTCATCCCAGCCCTCTCCAAGGTTTTACTGTATGGTCTAGGTTCAGCCTTCCCCATAGAGAATATATACAGTGCTACCAAGACAGGTGAGAAAAAGTTGGGGGAGAGGAGGCAGGAGATAATATCACAGTCAAGCAATAACACATCAAATTTAGTCTCCTTGTATTTTGTATAATTTTGCCTGCGAACAAATTAATTTCCATTTTTAAAGTAATTTAGTAAAGCTGCTGCAGTGATGTTTCAACATCTGATTTCCCCTTTTTCAAAGGCAAAGAGAGTTGCTTCGAGCGTGTCTCTCAGAGGTTTGGTCGGAGAGCAGTGTATGTGGTGATAGGAGATGGAGCTGAAGAGGAGACCGTAGCCAAGAAGGTATAACTCCGATTTTCATGATTCTGACTGCTGAAAAATGGGCCACAACAAATTGGTTAACCTTATGACACGCTTGATTTTTGCAGCTTCTTTATTCTAGTTTTAACATGACATTGGTGCATTAAGATTTTCCTGAACTTGGCCACTGGCTGATCTTTTTTAATGCTTTACCGCTGTCTAATCCAACATGTTATCCAGATGTATATTGCCAAGTACTATATCCCTCCAAATCACTCATTTCACATGTGCACTGCGTCTGCAGACACACCACAAGTTGCATAAAATATGTTTTGGCTTAAATTTTCATGTTGTACTTTATAGTTACATTTGATATTATTCTATTTTTGTTTTTCCAGAAGAACATGCCATTCTGGAGGGTGTCCTGTCGGGCTGACCTCGAGGCTTTGAGCCATGCACTGGAGCTGGACTACCTCTAGAGGGCGCCATCTGTCACATTCTGCTATTCCACTCATGAGATACTCTGGGACTCTTGAGCGCAGCTTGCTGGTGTAGGTTCCCGTAGAGACTGATTCATAGTCAGTATTGCTATTCTGAGTGAGCACCCTGGCGGGCAGTTTTACACCAGAGCCAAAGGATTTTGTGAAGATTTTGAAGCAAGGCTGCAGTGTCTGTGATGCATAAACATGAAGAAAAGGGCTGGAAACAAAATAAAAGACCAAAGTGAAATAAGGGACCAAATCCTCATGTATGACCCCAGGGAATTATGGTTAATACTGAAAATATTAATCATATAAAACAACAAACTTAACTTTTTTTAGATTCATCTCAAGTCTATGAATGGTGTCCTACTTTCAGGATTCTTACATCCTATTTCACAGTGAATATGTGTGGATGGATGAAAAGTTCAGACTGTTCTGACATTGTTATTTCTGCTGTGCCTTTATTTGTTTTTGAGACTTAACACATTTTTTGTCCATTACTGTTGTAAAGAAAAAATAGAAAGGCAAATTGTAATATTATTGTGAGTTTGATCATCTAAATGAATGTTAACATTTTTGTCATAGGTAGGGGCTCTCAAGATACTCGGCATTTTGGCATTATAATGAGAGCTATTTATTGGTTCTGTTCTGTAACACACTGAGATACATGTAGTTTGGGAGGTCACCTTTAAAAAAACTAAAATCACCTTTAAGGACTAAAAATGTGTTCAAAATTGTTTGATGAGTTGCCTGGAAGATGCTGTATTATAGGCTGGTGCTTGAATGAATCCTTACTTTTGATCCTGGGTTGTATATTGTTTTCTTTTCTGTCATTGTTTAAATTCCTAATAACCTGTTTGTAATATAGATGAACTGGTATGATTGTGCATGTGCTGATTACACTGCCTGTCAGCTTAGCTTTTATTTGTATATAATGCTTTATTGTCCATTTGTTTTGACAGACAGTTAAAGTAGGTTAATAAAGATAAATTAATTACATTGTGGGGAAAGGTGAGTTGAGTTTCATGTCATTTTACATGGTGGCTCATTCTATCAGCAGATTGAAAACAACAGGGATTAAAGTAAACATAAAAAACGGGATGATGAATGATGTAATAAAGTGCATGTTTATATCAAGAACCTAGCCACAAGAGGGTCTACAAGCAAGTGTACCCATAGTGCCTGTTCAAAGCTTGGGTCAATGGGGGGAGTTGAATCAGGCGCAAAATCTTTACCAAATCAAACATGCAGATTCATAATACAATTTCCATACTAGATCAGTCGAGGACCAGGTTAACAACGACCACCTTCGGTACCATTAGCCAACAGGAGGCCGGTGGAAACTACTACTGCTGGCCAAAGACAAAGAAGAAGGAGCGGGGGAAGCTGGATGTTGTTAGTGCATATTCCCCATAAGTTGGATGACAGAAGAGAAAGAGGAATTCTGAAGTAAGTAGTAGAGAGTATTCTCATGGGAGAGATAGTGGTGATTGGAGTAGACTTCATTGGGCATGTGAGTGAAGGGAACGGGAGATAAGGAGGTGTTGGGTAGGTATGGTGTTAAGGAGAGGAATGTGGAGGGACAGATGGTAGTGGATTTTCAAAAAAAGATGGAAATGGTGGTGGTGAACACATATTTCAAGAAGAGGGAGGGACATAGATTGATATATGAGTGGAGGAAGGTGTAGAGTTAATATCACTATGAAGTGTCTTTGGTGTCCTCATCAGACTCACTCAGTCATCATGAAAATGTAGCAGAATAATGAAAGTCTGAGGTCTTATTATAAGTGGCCAAACATTTGCACACAT
>VUQH01054825.1:0-22936 GCA_015106775.1 Etroplus canarensis | reverse complement strand
AAAAAAATATAAATAGATATATATATATATATATATATATATATATATATATATATAGATAGATAGATAGATAGATAGATAGATAGATAGATAGATATAGATATATAGATATATATATAGATAGAAATAGATAGATAGATAGATAGATAGATAGATAGATAGATAGATAGATAGATAGATATAGATATACAGATATATAAGAGAGAGATCATTATGCAATATGAGAAACATCAGTCTTTTCTTTCAGTCAAGTCTATCAGACACAAAGCAAACCAGGCACAAAGGCACTTTATTTTCCTCACAGTTATAAATTGTATATAAGCAGTAAAAATAGGTCACTGCGCCAAGCAGCATATGGGTCATGTATTGCTCCTTTGTGGGCCAGAGCCACCCAGCTCACTGTGACTGCAAACTAAAAGGCCCTTCTTTTTAAGCTTGTCAGCTGGTCACATCTCACATCTCATTAACGTTCACCCAACAGGTGAGAGCACAGCTGCAAAGTCTGCACACATCTGTCACA
Source organism: Etroplus canarensis (assembly GCA_015106775.1). Taxonomy (NCBI): domain Eukaryota; kingdom Metazoa; phylum Chordata; class Actinopteri; order Cichliformes; family Cichlidae; genus Etroplus; species Etroplus canarensis. The sequence goes on along the minus strand of VUQH01054825.1, from coordinate 22,416 downwards.
GCACAGCGGTCAGGCATAGAAAAGGGAAGACAAAATGGGAGGGAGCCATAAGTGACACAGCTGTCCTCATAAACATATATTACAGGTGCACATGGTGGATCCAAATAACTTTAAATAAATATTTAATGATTTGCTTATTTATTGGGTTTCCCAGAGCAGAGCTAGTCTTCTTCAGATCCATGTTAAAAAAATATGAACATATTAAACAAATGTTAAAACCTGCAGATGATAGCTGAAAAGCATGTTTTTACAAGTCATAACTTAGTCAATGTTGGTAATTTGAGGAGAAATCTTCATAATAAGCAGCATGAAATAACACGCAAATATTTTCAGCTGTGTGCCAGGTTTATAAGCGATTCATAAAACATGAAAGAACAATGACATATATTACATACTTACAAATGTATATATGTAATATATTACATATTCAAAAATGAACTGTATTCATAGAAAACAAGCTAGGTTTTTATTTAAATGTTCTTCTTCTTGCGGTTTCCTGCATTTTGACAATGTTCCCTTGTGTTGTCTTCCTAGCATCTATGTTGCTATCCATATCCTTTCAATAAGTCTTGCTTTACACTGGCCTCCAAACGTATTGGATCAGCAAGGCCAACTTGACATTTGTGTGTGAGATCAAAAAACAAATGTAATGAGAGAGATAAGCATTTCAGATTATAGTCCCTGGCATTTATATTGAGATATGCTAAATAACATAGAACACAACACAATTTCTATCAAATCACACAATTTTTAAAGTAAGCATAAGCACTGAAACATAAACGTCAGTTGTTTCTTCTTACCCAAGTGTGTCATATAAGACTGACTGTTTAATCATGAAGCAGCCCTAGATATTCAATCTCAGTTTGAGAGAGGGGTTTAAGAAGGGTATTTCAGAAGCATGAAGACCAGTTAACTGTCTATGGGAGGAAACCATGCTATTCTGACACAAAGAAAATGGGGAATCCATTGGAATATTTAATTGGTCATAGCCAGTACCACAATTTGGAATGCCCTGATAAAAAAGAAAACCATTGGTACACTGAGTAACAGTCATTGCATAGGTCATCTAAAACAAACAACAGCTGCAACTCAGAGCAGTAAAACAAAAAAATAAATAAATAAAACCATCCCACGCCACCCCCACCCCTAAGGCAGCAGTCTGCAACATCAGCAAATTCCAAAGACCAGGGTTCCACTGTTCAAAGGAGACTTAAAGAACAAAAATATAGCGGCCATACTGCAAGATGCAATCATCAGCAGTAAAAATCAGAAATCAAGTTTGGAATTTGCACAAAAGTTCATAGATGAACCACAAACAGTTCTGGAACAAGGTTTTATTGACAAATAAGATAAAGATCAACCTTTACCAAAGTGATGGAAAGATCAATGTATGGAGAAAGGAGGGATCTGCTCATGATCATAGACATACAAATGTATCTGTGAAGCATGGTGGAGGTTGCATCAAGGCTAGGGCTTGCATGGCTGCTTCTGGAACAGGCTCAATCATTGATGGTAGTCACAGCAGAATGAACACAAAGATCTACAGAAACACACTGCCACTTCAACAATGGATTACATCAGAGGGAAAAATTTGAACGTTTTGGATTGGCAGTGTCAATCTCTAAATTTTAACCCAATTAAAACAGACAACTAAAAGATGTTATGGTAAAAGCCTGGAAAGACATAACCAGTGAAGAAATAAGAAATCTGGCGGAGTCTACGGGTTGTAGACTTGATGAGGAATCAGCATTAACCTTCGGCTGCTTCCTTGTATTCTTTTGCACTGGATACCCTTCCTGATGCAACCCTCCATGGTGAGAGGGGCTTGTGTCCCCAACTGGAATTGAACCAGGGACTTTTCACTTGTAAGGTGAACATGTAAAACTCTACACTACGGGGACACAATCACTAGCAGAATCCTTTGTTACAAACAAGACACATGCAATCACATACTAAGTATTTCTGACTTTAATTTAGTTGAAAAATTTCTATAGGTGTGAACCACACACACCTTTCCCTTTTGGCTAGCATTTGTGCCACTTACTGTTACAGTAAAGCTACAGCCATTTAACATTATTTTAATTAATTGTTATCATAAACAGGTATATAAAGCACACACACTTACATGGGAATAGAAAGCAGATTAAAAAGTACAAAGTGAACACACACACACACACACACACACACACACACACACACACACGCACGCACGCACATTATAACCCCCATTGTAGTGACAACACTCCTCACACCTAACCAACAGCTTTTGTGGGGTCTCCAGTGTTTAGGCTGATAAGTAAGACCCGAATGCACTGCTTCCTCATCCCCCTTGATTGATGGTTCTATATAAGGCTTTCTAACCAACCACAGCTGAACCTGCAGGTCGTGGGTCAAGCCAAGAGAGATAACCACCTGCTGGAGCAGTTTCGTGCCCCTGTTCATATCACATGCTCTGTGGGGTTTGGGCGTGGCTGAGACCATGCTGATATGTATGTTAGTTGTCAGGAAATTCTGTGAAGGTTTTCTTTGTTCTAGTGGTGGAAAACAAGCTACCAGATGTTTCAGATTAGTATGATAAACAATTTACTGGCCAGTAACATCATGGGAACAAAAGGTATTTTGGAACTACAGAGTGTTTTTTTCAAGTAGTGTTACAAGAGTTTAACAGTGCATTAGCCTATTGTGGATAATCAAGAAGGGATAAACAGTACACAGTCAGCCCCTCCTTTAACAAGTTTACAAACTCAGTAGTAGTCATTGTGTATTATGGCATATATTTATTATGTTTTACAAAAGTCTGTTGGATGTTTACATTAGAGATCACAGATACACTACAACTGAGTTAATAAGTACCTCCAACCCCACCTTTTGAGTCCACATTACAGTTTAAGTGGCATCTGTCTAACAAAGCCCACCCTGTAAGCATAGGAAGGGGGTGTAATCAAGAGGATGGAAGGTTGGAGAATGAGAGGTCTCACTAGAAGCCCCTGGGGTGAGCTGATAAAGAGAAGGGGAGCTTCCACCTTGTTAATACAAATGACTAATGTAAGCCCCCTGGGTAAATGTAAATAAATAGCATATGTGTTAAACTGTTTTGCATAACTGAGTTTACAAGTCTGAGCATGAGATAAAACACATTTTTCTTGACTGTGTCTATACCTTGTTACAGTGTAGAGAAATAAGTAAATAGTGAAAGTTTTTGAAGTTTTGGCATGCTTGTATACAGGCAACAAGTCAGTGACTGTATAAAAGTGGGGGGAAAGCAGCAGCACTTTATAATAATTTGAAAATAGTAGTGACAGCACACTTATTAGAAGTTTAACATATCCAATCTGCAATAAAGTGAGTTAAGAGGGACATTTTAGAATGAAAATTCTGTACCATAACTCATCATTTAATAGGAGTACAACCACAACAATAATAAAAAAGATATTATCTGAATTATTTTCTAATATATTCCACATTCCAGATTCTGAACCAACCAAATGACCAGATGACAGAACAACTATTTAATTCGTTATTATTGCTAACAATACTATAGCTGAGGATGAGTCAGCTGCCTACTCTTCTCGAACAGGAATAGGCTTTGACACTGGAAATGGCTCCACATACTTTCTTTAGGATCCTATCTCTGTAAAGAGATCACCTCAGTGAATGCATCATTAAAAGGCTGTCAGGAAGAATTTAGAATTTCAAAACTCTTGTGATCATATAACGTGTTCTTTCCTTTAAGAAAAGCAGTGTTGATAACTAATCAACGTTAATGAAACTCAAGTGAATTAAAAAAAAAACATATGTACAATTAACTTTCACCAAGTATAGCCATACTACCACAGTAACTCTCTAAGGTATCTGATAACAAAGATAATGAGCTACTTATCAGATGGTTAGTTTTGGGTTTAATTGCCTGGTCAGTGTTATTTAAACACTGACTGCCTGAAGACACCCTGAGGGCTGGCTGCACAACTAAGTCTCCTGTAATGCAGAGCAAGCTGTTATGAAGCTCATTACTGTGAGTGGGAGCACAGAGATGGTGCATGCACACACACACATACACCCACCCACCCACACACACACACACACACACACACACACACACACGCACACACACACACACACGTCCATGCACAATCAGTGAGACTACACCAAAGCATTTCAGTTCTCATAGTTAAGGAGATTTACTGTAAAAGGAATTTCATTGCTGTGGCTTCCATGAAAAAAGACATCTTGCTGGAATTATTGCAAACTGTGACACTCTGTGAGCTGTTGGTGCTGAAACAGAAGCCCAAGCCTCTTTCTCCTGTATTATTAATAAATTCACACAGAGGGAGGGAGATAGAGACTGACTCACAACTCCTTCTGTCCTGACACTTTGCAAAGCTGTTACTGTAGTTGCTTTCTTCTTAAGAAAAAAAATGTCTGTAAGTAAATCTGAAAACCTGACCATATTAATGTGATATGTTTTAAAACCATCAAGTGTTCATTGTGCCCTGTTTAGTGTACAAATTGAATGTATCATTCTCACCCACAAGCTTTTTGATTACAAAGGAGTCTCCACAGGAATGTTATACTAAACTCAGCACTGCAGACGTCAGGCATTTGGGTTTAAGATACATACCAATGATTCCATTCATTTTGCACCGCACACATGGCCAGAGAGAGAGAGAGAGAAAGAGAGAAAGAGAGAGAGAGAGAGAGAGAGAGAGAGAGAGAACAAGAAGAGCAAGAGCAACAGAGTACTAAGGGAATCCCCAGAGGTCTTCTCTTCTGTTGCTACACCCTAAATGCTTACAGCAACAGCTGCAGACACAAGTGTGTGATGTTGGGAAAACCTGCTGCTAAACATCAAATCTCCCAAAAAGCCCATTAGCTCAGCATTTCAGCAAGGTGGGGAGAACTCTCTGTACTTCAATAGAAGCTGTGTTGGCTTTTTTTAAATTTGCACTTTTGAAGATTTAAATTCAAAAATCTATTTGATGGCATTGATCAGACTTGCAGTAGAGATGTTTGGACCACATGACAGATGCACTATATTTCCTCTGTATTTCCTCTTAAACTCTCTCACATTTTTAATGCTGCACTTCACACAACAATAAAAAACAAACAAACATCAGACTCATTTGGCTACATGTGTGTGGCTGGTATTCATCATTTACTTTAAGCTACTGTGATTGTTAATCTCCGTACATTTATTATCTCCTCTGCTTTGGTTGAACAAGAGATTACAATTTAACAAAACAATGGGTTAGCTCAGCTGGTATTACAACCCAACCTTGTTACTTAACAGGGTGATTTAGAAAGACAAAAGAAAATCTGGAGGATGAAGAACTGTCTCTCTAATACAAAGACACTGGTCCCACAATGATCCCTGAATATAGCTGATTTTCTTAAATGTCAAAGTACTAATTTGAGAAAAACAATGCCTGTACGGCAAATACACAAACTAATTCTTTCATTCTAGCTTGTGCACTGTGACATGATCTGTTATTTCCATTGGTTATTTATAAATGTTGGCTTCTCTGTAAGAGTACCTAATGACTGTAATCCATCAGTGCCATATTAGGAAATACTTGAAATTCTTCTCCTATGTATTACTATGGTATATTCCTTGGTAAAATGTACTAAAAAAAAGGACTAAGAGCAATAATAGGGAGTGGATGGAAAATAATAAGTGCAAATAAGAAAAAAGAATGGGAAGGAGGATAAATAGCAGCTGTGGCACAGAAATGGAATAAACTGGGAATAGAAAATAGACAAAGGCAATGACAACAAGGAGGAAAATTGGAATACAGAAACAATGAACAACAGAAAAAGGGTGCTTCAAATGGAGATTAATCTTTGTTTACCTTTTTGTTTTTCAGGGGCAAAACTGAATTGGGTGAATTGAGGGCATGACTAAGACAAAGGAGACACAAAGGCAATGTAATATATATGAGAAAGACAAACTCTTCAGGACTTACAGAAAGTCAAAAACAGCCTTTGTCAGCATTGATTATTTTAAACTGCTCACTCATATTTATGCATGATAAAACTAATCCCTCTAAACACACTCTTTTGTAATTTTCAAGCACACACACACACACACAAAAACATATAAATCCTTAGCGTGCCTGTCACTCACTGGCTCTTGAGTGAAAAACATCCTAAGGGGATTTTAGACACCACAGATCCTGTGATTGCACACGTATGTTAATATGTAAACATGTGTATCTGGATGCCTTGCTCTGTTTTTGTTTTCAGGGATGTGCTGTATTCTAACATGTGGCCTTTAATGTGGTGATGTTGTTGACATCCACATGGTTACGCTGTGTCCTTTCAGGGGCTGAATTAATTAGAGGAGAGTTTTACTATGCAGAGCAGTGCATAAGGATTATGCTCAAATCCATTTGTTAAAAAAAGAAGTGTGGATGAGATGTGCGCAAGACGTTTACTCTGTAGCTTGACATGTGCCAGTTGTACAGGGATCTGAAAATACACTTAATCTGTTGCTGCTGTATTAGAAGCAACCGGGCGTTAGAGTGAACCAGAATGATCCAGAACAACCCGGAATGGCATTTTGGCAACTTCATGTAATGAGTAATTAGATCTAAGAGACAGATTAATGCATAATACTGCTGATTTAATTGATTTTTCATTTGCTACTGTTGCTTCCATGTGGCATAGAGCTACAGCAAGGTCCATAAGTTTTTGGACAGTGACACCATTTTTGTAAGTTTAACTTTGTACATCAACACAGTGGGTATTAAATCAAACAATAAAAATGAATTGAAGTGCAGACTTTAAGCTTTAATTCAAAGGGATTTACAAAAGTATTGCTTTAACGGTGTAGGAATTACAACCATTTTAATAAGTCCCCCATTTTCAGAGGCTCAAAACAAGCAGCTTCATGTCCAGGTGAATCCTGTTCCCTGATTATTCCATGACAAATTAGGCAAAAATAATCTGGGGATGATTCCAAGTGCTGATCTTGCATCAAACATCAAACAGAAAGCAAAATCTTTAGCAGTATCCAAATCAACAATCTAGTGCATTTTTATAAATGAGAAATGCACTAGCAATACAAAAAGACCTGGAAGACCACAGAAGACAATTAAAGTAGACTATTGTAAAAAATCTTTCCTTGGTTAAAAACATCTTCACAACATCTAGTCAAGTCAAGAAAACTTTTGAGAAGGTAGGTGTATCATTGTCAAAGTCAACAATCAAGAGATGTCTTCATGAATGTGAATACAGAGGTTTTACAACAAGGCACAGCCACTGATTCACTTAAGAACAGAAAGCTCTAAGAAAGCCTTCCCACTTCTGTGGACAGATAAAACCAAAATTAACTTGCACCAGAATGATTTGAAGAGAAAAATATGGAGATGGAAAGCAATAGCTCATTATCCAAAGCATAGTCAGTGTTATAACATGGGCATAGACCTATCTCACTAGTGTTTACTGATGACATGACTGCTTATAGAAGTAGCAGGATGAATTCTTAAGTATCTGTTCAGATTCAGCTAAATGCTCCAAAACTGATAGGACAGTGCTTCACAGTGTAAATGGATAATGACCCAAAGCATACTGCAATGGCAACCCAAGAGTTCCTCAAGGTAAAGAAATGGAAAAATCATCAATGGCCAAATTGGCCACCTGATCTTAACCCAATATATCATGCTTTTTAGTTACTGAAGACTGAACTGAAGGCAGAGAGACCCAAAAACAAGTAGCCACTGAAAACAGCTGCAATAAAGGCCTAGCAGAGCATCTGAAGGGAGGAACGCAGCATTTGGTGATGTCCATCGGTTCTAGACTTCAGGTAGTCATGGATTGCAAAGGATTATCATCCAGGTATTAGAAACAATCCTTAGATTTTAAATCATGTTAGTTTGTCCAATTACTTTTGAGCCTCTGAAAATGGGGGACTATCTATGAAAATGGCCGTAATTTCCAACATTTAATATAATTCTTTTGTCAAACCCCTTGCATTAGAGCTAAAAGTACAAACTTCAGTCACATCTTTATTATTCAATTCAGGATTTACTATGGTGGTGTACAGAGGCAAAATGACAAAAAAACAGTGTCATTGTCCAAAAACTTAAGGACCTAATTGCACTTGTTCAGTAATAAAGTAATGTTATGTGTTAAGTGGCAGGTCATGTCATATACAGTTTTGAAAGTATATCAGCATATATCACCAAAAAGAAAGTCTGCTCTCTAAAGGTATAGCTGCTGTATTTCTAATTGATTAATGTGTGATATTCTCGAAGATGGAGAAACACATAAAAAAGAGTGACTGAATCTATACATGATGCATTGCTGAAGTTGAATTATAATCATTTTGTGTTATTCATAGGTTGCATGAAAATACAAGGCAGTTTAGCACAGTTTAGTGCAGGATCAACTGTTATTTTGCAATATTTTGGTGGTGTTTACAATAATGCATTGTGATGAACTGGTGCAGTACTGCTGTGGTGCTCATGGTCCTTAAAAGTAGCAGACATCAATTTGAAAAAAAAGCTGATGATGCTGATTAGACTAACTAACAGAATTTGACTTTTGTATGCACCTCTTACTGTCTAGGTGTTAAAAATGATCCATGATAGCTCATGTAGCATCTGCTTGTATCTGGTCCAATTCAGCTGACCACAGAGATCAGTTAATCTCAGAGCAGCAGCAGCAGCAGTAGCACAAGTAAGCTGACCACATCCTGTCAACAAAGAAATTTTTACTGGTGTTGACAGTACAAATTATGATGTGACTTATATTTATGAAGACTCTTCTTTTCTCCATTCTGCACCTCTACACCTGAGCTTAGGGTCCACCCATCTGCCAAAAATCCAGTTTTTACCCCTCCCTCTAACCACTTATAAACTGAATAATTTAATGACAGTGCTGATATAATCCTGGTGGCAAACAATTTTTAATGTTCCAAAAAATGATAACTGTGTCAGAGTGCCCCTTGAAACTGTAAAATATGTTTCATTGTGACTTTTGTTGCACGCTTGACCCTCATAGTCCAAAGTGCTTTTAAATTCTTCTAAACTAACATTCAAAAAGAGGAAAGTTTCACTAGGCTCACCTAAAGTCCAAATTTATGAGTAACATGACAAGTGTTTAAACTGTCCTGGACCACAAGGCAACTTTTAAATGCAATGTGCAAGCATTAAGGCTGCTTTACAGTTTTGAGAACAGAGTATTAGTTACGGAAGAGATGCCTTGTATCTAGTAATGGTAGTAATAAAGTGAAAAATATTTGCTAGACTAAAAACAAATCTAAAGCATATTAAATACCCAATATACAGTATTTTTAATGCATACAAAAACCAAGCCTAAAAACCCTGAGTACAGTAGTATGTTGACCATTCATAGACGTGTTCCCTGACTGCCTGCCTGTTCTGCAAAACAGTGGCAGCATCAGTGGCTGCATCTTGAGCTCACTTACAATAGTCTTCTCCCTGTGACCCAGATCACCTTACTCTACATTGGTCAGAGACACTGCAATGTTTACACTCCAAACTTTGCTGATACTATGTAACACTGCGCACCAGGCATACAAAGACAGCCTTGTGCTGATGCAACAAAAGGCAACAGAGAAAATCAAACACATCTGTAGTAGGAACACCCCCACTGCAGGCCAGAGACTGATCCCCCTCAGTGTGTGCTTGTGTGTATGTAGTCGTTCATATGTACTAATGACGTGTCTGTATATGTGTGAATGTTATTGCACGTATTCTGTTGCAGTGATGGACCCAATGTCCCTGTGTGGGCCCCACAGAGGGGTTGTATGTTCCCTTTAGATAATCAGCTGGTGAAGGTCTTGATTAGTAGTGGAAAAGCATAAACTTTGCCCAGCTTCAGCTGCACAGTTATAGCCCTTTCTGTGTCATAGAACAGGAACTCTAGACTCTTAATGCAGTGTTGTTTGCAACGACCCCCACCTTCAGCCCCCTACCCCCACCTCACACACGCGCACTCACACCACATACAACAAATAATATCCCACCATCTCTTCTCTAATTCTTACTACCCCCCTCCTTTATACTAATCTGAGTTCCTACTATTGCTGTCATGTGAAACCACAAGACCAATGACAGAATATGAGAGTTATGTTATTCAAGTGGTGCTGGAATATTGATAGATGCTGAACTGTTCAGTGGTATCAACTTTATGGCTCAGTGTGACAGCAAGAGGAGGGCAGCATGTGGTGGGTTGTGGTGAAAACAAAAAGTAAGAGGAGGGCAGTGGGTGATTCACAGAGGAGTGAAGTAGGAGTAGTACAACATGACTTTATTTTGATGTGCATGTGAAGACATATTATTGAGTCTGTGATGTTCAAATGAAAAGTGTATTCATTCAGCAACAACCATCTTATCTATACAGTCGATTAAAGAAATGTAGGGTATTTCATTACTTTTTCTTAACAGACTCATTGTTTATGTCTTTGTCTTCTGTCTGCATATCATGCCATTTTGACATAGTACTATTCAGTGTATTAGCCATTTCATCTTTCACTTTTTCTTGATGAAGAAAAACTCTGACAACAACACTGTCAGAAAATCATCAGAAAAAATATACACAGTTCAGTCCAAAAAGTTAGGAAGCAGTAGGAAATTCACAAACAACCATATGTTAAAAACTTCAAGGAGAATTTGTGCTGCTTAACAAGTTTGTGGCATCAATATTTTCTCTGACTTGATCTTTTTTCCTTCATACCACACCAAAAGGCAAAAATACATTCACATGTCTCAGGTAGAAATAATAACAAAATTTCCCAAAAGAGAGCTATAGTCCTATAATTCACATTTGTTTCCCTCTGAGGAAAATCATGGGAAATATCTAGATGCAGCACACTGCTTTTATTCATAGTCATCACGTTGAATGACAGACAGAGTATTTTGAATGCTGATGAGTCGCTGGAATGTCACATGTGACTGTTACATGTGTTTGGTTGCTCTATTTCGAGTTTTATATGTATGAAATTCCATTTCATTCATAAATCTGCACTGTTTGAAGCAATGGTGATTTGATCGAGTATTAGTTTTCACTAATTTTAATCAACTATTTTTTCCTATAAGTGTAGAAACAGAGATGGACAACATTATTTAATAAAAAGTGAACCATGTACCCCCACTGCATGCATTTGTATGAGCAACCTGCTTGAAATTATGCTCAAAATAGCACATGCATCTCCTCCACTGTGTCTCAACAGTGGGGAAAAGGACAAAGTTGTAAGAAGCCAAATCAGGTGATTAGAGTGGCTGGTGATCAAAGATTGTGTTGGTGTGGTTAAAAACTTCTCACTGGCTTTTTCAGTGTTCTGTGAGCAATGGCGTTGTGGCACATGCTATACTTCTGGTTGTTTGCAATTAATTTTTTTCCATAAGCATTCGTAGTCTGACCATGAGGAAGGATTTCATTGTGCAGAACCCTTTCAGTGCTGGAAAAACTATCCAGCATGGTCACTGCCTTGACCTGATGCATTGCCTTCAGGTTTGGACACACTTCCACTGAAGACTGCACTTTGGTCTTTGAAGCTGGAGTGCCAGCTCTAATAACCAGTGATGATCCTTGACATAAAACCTGGGTCATTTTGACACAGAATTTAACAATTGCATTCTGCGTAAGTTGGAGGTCCACAGTGAAATCACAGAAGTGTACATGAATGCTGTCTCAACAGGACTTCCAAGGAGTCAAACTTTTTGATTTTGCCTCAGTAATGTCTACTGCATTAGGGCCAATTTGAGAACAGAACTGATGAACTCTGAAAAAGTAATCTAAAGTGTGAGTGTTTCTAAAATATATAGAAAATATTGCTTTCATGGAGAATGTTGCCATACATTTAACATTTAACAGTTAAATTTTAAAATCAGTAGTATGTGGCAGATAAACTATACATCAAGGGTAAAGGTATAGTTATCACAAAGCCCAAAGCAATTGCTCATTCTCTGAACAGCTGATGCAGATATGAATCAGCAGGGGATTTTTTTCTGCACATGTTGCAGGCAGAAGAGTCCACAGAAGAGGAATGGGATTTTTCTCATTCTTTAAACAGTTTTATTTTGTGTCAGTGGTCATTTTGAATGTTTTATGTTGTGGTTGCCAAATCCAAACCTTAAGAATTTATGCTGAGCCTGTGGATATTTATTGTTACAGCAGAACAACAGGTCTTAAGACAACATGTGTGCATGTAAACTCAATCCATGTATTGGTCTGACTGTGTTTCTCTCCATCCTTCCTCCATTTGATATGAGAATGCACACACCAGGGAAGTTGTTATGTACAACAATGGAACAATGTTGACCAGTGCAGATGCCATGTGACAGTTCAGGTTTCCTTTCTGTGCCCTTACATGAGAGCAAGCATAGACTGAGATTGAGCACTTTGCCAAACACACAGCATGATGTGTCCCCGTGCTTTCATAAAGTTATACAACCCTGGATCACACAGTCGAGCAGCTCACAGCATTAAAGCATCAGAACTGGTGCCTTATTATTGCAACAGTTAGTTTCTTTTGTCTGCCACTCAGAGTGTGAATCCCTACATGAGACAGCTAGAAGACAATATGATTTTGCTGTAATGCACCCATACAGCAGTGTTTTTGTTGTTTCAATGTGACAGCCAACACACTAGTATTCTTCTAAAAGGGTTAATCTGCTCTTACATGTTATTGAAGGGTTGGTTCACTGCTCTTTAGATAAAATGCCCTGAAAGGTGCATGCATGCTTGGTCATACTTACTCAGGCTAAAATACCTCAAAATGTAAACACACGCCACACTGGTTTCAGAGCATGCTGTTTGTCTTGAGCTTATATCAGTTGAAAGTGTTGTGCAACCTCTCCATTATGGATATGAAAATTCTTGCAGTTGCAGTTGCAACTATCTTCAAGCTTGAACTCAACTTGTCCAATAAGACTACAGTCTTATTAGACATAATTTTACAGAAGAAAAAACTATTTTCCTTAATATTTTTAATTTTGCAATAAAAACCTAATGCTTTGCTGATGTAACCTTAATCACTGTGGCCTGTGGTAGCTGCTGCTTGGTAGTATACACCACGCCATATGCACCACAAAAGAGCACCAGGGCAAGCTAGAAGCCACAATGCATTCAACTTTTTGTCGTTCAGATTACCTGATAGATGATGGTTTAAGGTTGAATTAATTTTTAAAAAATCAATAAGCCATTACTCTGAAATTATATCCCTGAAAAGTGGGAATCATCAGTGCCACTGCAGTCCCAAATCCTTTGTGTCATCTGCTGTTGCAACCACCGAAATCGGTCAACAAAATGCACATTTTTTAGATATACGTCTGTTACCATTCATCCAACCAGCGCGAAACAAAAGCAAATTGGTCATGGGATCATATGCTTTCATAGGGACACTGTGCCACCACCACCACTGCCACTGCAAATCCTTCATGCAAACAAGTTTATACCAAAACTAGTTGACGCAGGATTTTGAATTTTGCCACAGTGATATACCTAAATAAGATGTGGAACTGATTTGATTTTCAGCCATTCTGAAAATACGGATTGATCGCCAGGTGGCATTTTCTGTGAAAGCTTTTACATTTTCAGTCATATCTCTGGAACATTTTGTCCAGTCTGTACGAAACAAAAACCAAACTGATCGTGAGATCATATATTTTCATGGTGATACTATGTCATGTCATGCTTCCATTACTATCTGCTGTTGCCAAGGCAAAAAATTAGTTTAAAAGTTTCAGGGATATTATGGAATCAACTTTGCTGCTCCATACGTATAAAATAGAAAAATATTTACCATGGTCTCTAGCCTCATATCACGTCAAGTGGGGTCAAGTCAGGTCGGCAATCATGAAGAAACTCTGGCTTTTCAGGGATATACCTTTAGTGGTTGCAGGGTGAGTTGTCACTTGTGGCTTCAGTGTCTGTGATCTAACTTAAGTTGCATGAGGTTCATTTTAACTGGAACCTGAAATCTTAAACTATTGGTGGAAATACCTTTCACTGATGTATACTTTTTTAATCTTATGTATAGCACTGGGTTGTACAGACAACAGTCTAAATAGACTATAAAGTGGTGTAATTGATGTGGCAGATAGTAAAAGTTCTGCCACATCAATTTATACTCTATGTCATCAGCAGGCAGGCTGATAAAATATGAGTCATAATAATGCACATTCCGATATGATGACTTGGCTACACATTTGGAGTCAACTTGCAGCTTTTGCTCTGAGCTCAAAAGAATTTCCCTACAGAAGATTAAGATCTTATATGTTTGTGTTCAGTTAGTACACAAGCCTACGTGTGTAAACTATGTTTCAGCAATATAAGTGCTGTAATATATCAGACACTGTCTTGGAGACAAGTGTTTGCTTTTCTCTTGGTGTTATGCGAACTTAGATGAAGGGAATAGTATCCTATTCAAAAGTGGAAACATGACATCATCGTCTTTGGACAGTATCTATAATCTCCCTAAACAGTTGAGAGGAGATACAGATTGTACAGGACTTGCTGAGGAGACAGGTAGTACAGTACAGCAGTCATGGACAGCATCTTACATCTGACTTCTACTTGTGTAAACCCTCACAGCTTGTCATGTCCCCATATGAATCAGCCATTATCTCACAATAAGCACAGTATTCTTAGACAAGAGCCCATTCTCCATGCATCTTATAACTGCCTTGTTGTTAAGAAAAGGCCAGGAACCCACAGTCTGTACAGACACTCAGTCTGCCTTGTGGAGTTGAAGAGATTAAACTGTCTATGTGTATTGTGCTCATATCTGATGAGAATGGTTTGAGCACAGCAAAGGATTCCTGTGAATGCATCAGCAGGACAGCTCACCTTCACTATACTATATATATGTACTATACTACTATATATATATATATATATAGATAGATAGATAGATAGATAGATAGATAGATAGATAGATAGATAGATAGATATGTGTGTGTGTGTGTGTGTGTGTGTGTGTGTGTGTGTGTGTGTGTACTGCACTTTTGTTTTCAAATGCTATATTTCTTTATCTCTACAAAGTATGATATTGAGTTCATAGAGCTAAGATAATGCTCCTCCTGTTCATGACAGTCAAACTGCCCTTTACTGACTGGCAGGGCTCAGGAGGAGGTTAACAATTCCTGTGTTTTTGCTGTGCTTCTATCACCAACTGTACAAAAACCACGAGAAACCAGATCCTTTTTCAGGCAGCTGTCGCGTGCAGCTGGTAACCCAAGACAGGGTTCTCCAAGAGGCTTTTTATTCCACACATGTGGCACTACCTGCCCATTTGGAGATGGATTTGAAGATTTTATGTGCACGGGGCAGCTGGTGTGGCTCAAAAGCCTGATAAGGAGGAAAAAGGAGCAGGCAGAAATTGTAAAAGTATCCCTCTTAGATCTTAAAGTTGTAGCTCCATTCATATAGTAGAGCTATTTATCTTTCTGGTGATTAGCCACATATGTCTGGAGATGTCAGGAAAAGAAAGAATGCCTTAAGTGTAAATCTGTCACCCCATGTGTGTCTGTGTTTATGAAACTTAACCACTGACTGCTGCAACACAGTAGGCCCTCAAGAGACACTGCACATCAGGCTTATTGAGCTGATGGATGGTGGGGGAGGAGGGCAAAGAGGAGGGTTGGCATGATGGTCAAGATAAGTAGTAAAATAATGCTGAGAGAACTTCTCAGTGTGACTACTTGAAATTGTATGGTATATACAGCCTTCATATTTACGTGCACTGACACACTGAAAATCTTCAGCTCCTTCACCTCTCTGAGGTGACAGACTAACTGCAGAGCTATGAATCACAAATCTTTCTGAGGTTTCCTGGAAAGAACTACAAGTTTTATACAGGCAGAATATTCTGTTCTGAGCAGTGTGAATACTCTGTACTATTAAAATTCAACACATTTTCCTAACATTAAATATTTAGCAGTGTTTCTTTACCCTTTAATAGAGAAGGAATGACTACAAAAAAAATAATTTATTATTTGACAGCAACATGTTTTTTTGTTACGCTTCTGGAGAAACCAGATGTGGAGTACTTAGAAAATAAGACGGGAGTATTACAGAGAACGTAACCATATCCTCTGTGAGCCACTGCTGGGCAGTGAGTTGGCTTCTGTTTACAGGAATGAACTCTGATGCTCTTAAGGGGTTTTTGTTGATGCTTGTTTTTTCCTAAAAGAACATTAACACATTCTTCTTTAACTTATACCATCTCTGTTTACTCAAAGTAAATATCCTATGTGGGAAAGCAATACATCATTTAACCTGTGTTTTCGAGGGAATTATAAATATACATAAGAAGAAATTATTAGCTGCAGAACAGCTGTGTGGATTTGTGCAATTACTGTGCAGTTTTGACATCCCACCTCTTTTTCTCAATTTGCAGCTGGTTGTAGGCTTTACTGTATGTACTCAGCTGGACTCAGCCTCCTCCTTCCTCAACTGAGTTTACAACCCGGTATGTGGCAACCACTTCAAACAAGAAACACACCAATGAGGAGGTAAATGCTTGGGACTAAGAAAAAAGTTTGTGATGACTTTTTCACTTATTTTTGCCATCCAGTTTGTTTGTCTTATTAGGTATTTTGTGTATATTTTATTCATTTAGTGTTAAACAGAAAGATAGATCATTTGCCGACTTTTTTGCAGAGCTTTATGCCACATCTCATTATCATGATACTGTAACTTAAGTCAAGGACTTAACTTGATAATAAATAGCTATAAACTTGAAGGGACATTTTAACCCCTGCTCCTATCTAAAGAGAATCCTCAGCATTCATCCAATGTCTTCTACTCACTGACTTTTAAATGCAAGCTCATGGTGCAGCGCTCCAGATGTTGCTGCAGTTTATGTTGAAGTGATCAAAAAAGATGTAATTTGCATGTGTATGTGTGTGCATGCTGCAGTTGAGAAATTTCAAAACCAGAGCAATGACATCAGTCTATCTACTCATTAATTTAAGGCTGTAAACTACTTTTTAATACATGTCCTGCACCACCTTCACATACTTCTCTGCCACTCCTGACTTCCTCATACAATTTCACACTTCCTCTCTTGGCACCCTATCATGTGCTTGCTCTAGATCCACAAAGACACAGTGCAACTCTTTCTGACCTTCTCTATACTTTTCCATCAGCACTCTCAAAGTAAACATTGCATCTGTTGTACTCTTTCTCAGCATGAAGCCATACTGCTGCTTGCTGATGACTTCTCTTCCCTTTTCCATATCTTCATGGCTCATTGACTTTATTCCTCTGTAGTTACTGCAGCTCTGCACATCACTCTTATTCTTGAAGATCGGTATCAGTGCACTTTTTCTCCAATCCTCAGGCATTCTCTCATTCTCCAAGATTGTATTAAACAATCTGGTTAAAAATTCCACTGCCCTCTCTTCTAGAAATCTCCATACCTCCACAGGTATGTCATCTGTACCAACTACCTTTCCACACTTCATCCTCTTCATAGCTGCCCTCACTTCCTCCTTACTTCCTGATTCACCATCTTCCCTTCATCTGACCTTCTCTCTCTATCATTTTCCTCATTCATCAGCTCCTCAAAAGTGCTCCTTCCATCTTCTCAACACACTTCACTCGTTAAAACATTTCCATATCTATCCTTAATCACCCTGACTTGTTGCACATCCTTTCCAGCTCTGTCTCTCTGTCCTGCCAATGGATACAAGTCCATCTCTCCTTCCTTGGTGTCCAGCCTCTCATACAACTCACTATAAGCCTTTTCCTTTGCCTTTGCCACTTCTCTCGTTGCTGTGCGTCTAGTCTCCCAGTATTCCTGTCTGCTTTCTTTATCTCCCTGACTATCCCACTTTTTCTTTGCCAGTCTCTTCCTTTGAACACTTTCATGTACTTCCTCATTCCACCACCAAGTCTCCTTGTCTTCTTTCCTCTGTCCAGAGGGCACACCAAATACCTTCTTGGCTGTTTCCCTCACCACCTCAGCTGCACTTTTCCAGTCATCTGGTAACACTTCACTACCACCCAGAGCCTGTCTCAACTCCTCCTTCAACTCTGTACAACATTCTTCCGTCTTCAACTTCCACCATTTAATCCTTGGCTCTACCTTCACTTGCTTCCTCTTCTTGCTTTCCAGAGTCATCCCACAGACGACCATCCGATACTGCCTAGCTACACTCCACCCCGACACCACCTTGCAGTCTCCTACCTCTTTCAGGTTCCACCTCCTGTATAAGATATAGTCCACCTGTGTGCACCTTCCCCCACTCTTGTAAGTCACTCTATGTTCCTCCCTCTTTTTGAAATATGTGTTCACGACAGCCATTTCAATCCTTCTGGCAAAAGCTACTACCATCTGACCCTCCACATTCCTCTCCTTAACCTGCCCACACCTCCTTGTCCCCTCTGTTCCCTTCACCTACATGCCCACTGGAGTCTGCTCCAATCACCACTCTCTCTCCTCTGGGAATACTCTCTACCACTTCATCCAACTTACTCCAGAATTCCTCTTTCTCTTCTGACTAGCATCCAACTTGTGGGGCATATGCACTAACAACATTCAACACGCCTTCAGTTTGCAACCTCAAAGTCATAATTCTGTCTGACACTCTGTGCACCTCCAGAACACTCTTCACATACTCTTCCTTCAAAATTACCCCTACTCCATTTCTCTTCCTACCTACACCATGGTAGAACAGTTTG
Source organism: Etroplus canarensis (assembly GCA_015106775.1). Classification (NCBI taxonomy): domain Eukaryota; kingdom Metazoa; phylum Chordata; class Actinopteri; order Cichliformes; family Cichlidae; genus Etroplus; species Etroplus canarensis. Next base: position 3,762 of record VUQH01054825.1, on the reverse strand, counting down.
AATCCACCTCTGAGGCTCCTGGCCTTGCTTCCCTTTCACCTGGTCTCTTGCACACAATATATCTACCTTCCTTTTTGCCATGATATAAGCCAGCTCTCTCCCTTTACCAGTCATAATCCCTACATTTAAAGCACGGGCCCCTGTGGCTGGGTTTATCTATTCTCTTGAAATTAAAAAAATAAATAATAAATACTAATCAATAACTTACTAGCTCTCAATAGTCACCACGCAGCCACTCAAAGTGTATCCCCAAAAGTCCCTGTTTCTTCATAAATGCTGAACTGATGAATGGTAACAGACATATATCTAAAAATGTGCATTTTGTTGACCAATTTCTGTAGCTGCAACAGCAGATGGCATTGCCCGGCAGACACGCCATGGTGTTACCATGAAAGGATATGATCCGACAATGAATTTTTGTTTCATTCAGATCGGACAAATTGTCATGGAAATATAGTGAAAGACGTAGAAAAAATGTTTTAGAAATTATAAATAACGCTACCTAGTGGTAAATCTGTATTTTCAAAATGGCTGAAAATCTAATTTGCACTATGGCAATGGTAGAACGGATTTGTGTTGGCAGTGGCATTGATGATTCCATCATATCCTTCCTTTTGGTGATATAGTAATTCTTATCAGAAACTAAAATTTAGTAATTTCATTTGTGAATCTTGTCGCAACTGAAAATTCAAATGTTAATTTGCTTGTTTGTGGATTATATAGTAAGTTCCTTAATGGATAGTAAGATCCTTTTGTAGTGAAATTTCTATATTAAAGTATGTGAACATGTACCTTCAGCTGCTCCCTTGTATTTCCCCCCCAAGGGGTCACCACAGAGGTTTTACAACCCTCCGTGGTGAGAGGGGATGTTGTGCCCTGGAATCAAACCAGGGACCTTTAGTTTGTAAGGGGAATTTGTAAACCACTACTCTACAGGGACACATGCTGCTATATTAAAATACTTCAAACAAAATGAGAGATGCTCTTTTATGGTTTTGCATGGTTGATTTTTTTTTTTAACTTCTTAAGTTATATCAGACAAATCAAAATAAAAAAATCAACGTGTCAAATGCCAGCGTGACCAAGCTGTGTAGTCCTAAAAACAGTAATTCAAGAGATGCACACTGATGGTCATTTAAACCAATCATTCTGCCTGGCTATTGCAAACCCATTCCCTTTCTTTTCACAAAGCTGGCCAGCAAAGGAGAACCGGATGTAGGTAAGTTCTGCTCTGCTGAGAAGGGGGATGTCTGGCTCACATTAGATGGTGCTTGAATTCACATCAAAGTGGCTTTGCATTAGCCAGAGCAATAAAAATCCCACTTCAGTGAGTTGTCTGGTTTTAGTGTGTTTATATTAGGATGTCAAGTTTGAAGGCTAAAACTGAGGTAAGTTTAAAAATAACAACTAATATGCTGTGTCTTAACCTTATTTCTGCTCAAAGGAGACCCTTAATGTGTGATGATGTTCCAGCAACATTGCCAAAGATTATTTTTCTTGGTGTGGTGGAAGCATGTGTAGGAGGTTAAGGGTGCCCCTTTAGTGTGATTAATCCTGGTAAATGTATCATTTGATAAAGGATTGCTTTTAGTCTTTTTGTTGGCTTTACACTCAGTGAAGACCAAATTCCTTCACTGATCCTAAAGTGACTCACTAACAGAGTTCCGAAAACAATGTTTGCTACCTGTGTGGACTTACATGACACCAGATCACTAAAAGTTATTTCAACTCACTCATCTCTTTAACAAAAGCTAAAACTCGCTGACACATGATCAAAAGACCTGTTCTTCTAAAGAACCTTTTTTTGTCTTTCAAACTTCAAAGCCCTCAAACATCTTACACAGTTCTGCTTTACAAAGAAAAAATACAGAAAGAAAAAAAAGCACTTGCTGCTCTTCACAGCAGCAGACAGAAGAGTGAAACCTGGCTGCAAACATGAATACTTGCTAAAAATACCTCAGTCTATACTCTTTCTTTCTTTCTTTCTTTCTTTCTTTCTTTCTTTCTTTCTTTCTTTCTTTCTTTTTCTCTCTGTCTCTCCTGTTCATATTGTGAAGGTGACAGTATAGTGAGTCAGCATGGACTTTCCAGCCTCTCCTCTGATCTCTCTGGAACGCACCTCACAGTGCCTTTCCTGGTATCTGCTAAAAACACTCACACACAGTCTACAAGAGAAGAGATTTCACACAGCTATTTAAAATCTCACCTCCTTGTTTCTCTTTAGTGCTCAACTTTTACCCCAAAACTGCTAACCAATCTAAATGGTGAAAAAAAAACTGGAATCCCCCTTAGCTTAGGATTAGGGCGCCTCTCAGACAGCCTCATGTCTCAGTTGAGTGAAAGGCTGATCTTTCACCTTTTCTCTGAAGTGTCTCAGTTTTGGCTGTGGGGCTAAGGAGCTAGGGTGAACAAGTTAAGTGTACTGTTACTTTGGTGTGACAGTGTGCCAATGTGAAATCTTGTCTTACAGCCTAACCTAAACCCTATCTGAGAAATACTGAGTCTTGCTTCGATATGGCAGAGTAAACAGAGCACTAAATACCTGGTCATTCCACCTCTTGGGTTTAAAAGTATGGAATTCAGTTATTGGATGCAGTAACTTGTCTGTCACATACAAATGTGACAGACAAGTTTTTATTTAGTTTTCATTTGTTTTTATTTTCCAGCTTTATGCAGCATTTTTTTTCTATCAACTATTTCCACAGAACTGATAACCATGTCAGTTTTAATTGTTGCTTGCCACATTCAAGTGACAACTATGTTTTATAACCAAATTTTTATCTAAGTGCATGTCGTTCTGCATTCATGCAAGATGTTTTGCATATTTTTTTATATATTCATCTCCCTAATAAAACTACTCCCAGATAAAGGTGAGATTACTTCTTAGGATTTATTATTATTTTGTGTTCAAGGCATCTTAGCCCATTGACCGTTAAAACTGCCTTAGTATGAGCTTGATCTTTACAAAACTTACAGATTGAATGCATCCACTTCCATCTTAGTGTGTATTTACTTTGTGTATGCAAAGCTGGATATAGTGTTTGAACCACACCTGTCTTGCTGCAGTCTTAAGGAGTAATGCTTCCTCAAGACACTGTAAACTAGAGTTTTGTTTGTGTGTGTGTGTGTGTGTGTGTGTGTGTGTGTGTGTGTGTGTGTGTGTGTGTGTGTGTGTGTGAGAGAACCCCTGCTAATTACAACTTAATACTATATACCAACATTATTACAAACCTTTGAGGATTTAGTGGGATTTTTGTCAAGGATGTGCAAAAATACAAACACAAAGTCATACAACAAGGAAACAGAGAACACTTTCCAAAAATTTATAAATGTTAATATGATGAGTGCATGAGACAATATTGTCTATTTATTTCTTTACAGTCCTATAACCATTCAGTCTTTAAGTACTCAAAACATGTTAAAAAAAGATGAGAACATTTTCTTTCTTTTTTTTCACCAAGCTTATACACATCCTTGTAAATATGACCTCACTGCATTTTGGAAAGCGGCTGTCGACTCATGACTCAAAAAATACATCATCAGGAAGTTAGACAGCTTAATCGTGCTGATTTAATCTGCCAGTCAGCATAAGACTATGGGCACAATAACTTGACAAAAGTGTTCAAAGACAAGTTCACCCTCCAACTGCAGTTATTCATTCTGTTTGTGCAACTATACAGATGTGGTCTTAGCCATTTTTTCAGGTTAAAACACAGTTTTACTAGCTGTAAACAGCTAGTAGACTGAAGGTGGGTCGACAGT